>JBAGKK010346234.1:0-19189 GCA_037177015.1 Euceroptres primus
CTATTTATACGGCTCCAAGGCTTAATTAAGACACCTGTAATGAGTTTCACTAAAAAAGAGCGTATATTTTTAAGTTTACCTAGACAAAAGAAAAAATTTATTTTATTCAACTTGTTCATCATTTATTGGCAGTGCATATTAGTGCATTATTATTTTCTTATTATTATTATTAAGTGTAGGGCCTGGAGCGTCGATGTATACACGGAAAGAAATTTTATTACAGAATTCGTTGAAATGATATTACAATCATTTAGTATAATTTTTTACGATTTAGGGAAATTGAGTAAATATATAAATTATTGTTAGAACACTTACGAAAGTTTGCACTGAAAATATGAAAACTTAATATCTTAAGGGAACAAGAATTGGTCAATTCAATAAGAAAGATTGATATTTTATATATTAAAGGCACAATGATAAAAACTGTTATTGATATTATCAAATAATATAAAAGTAACTGCGTCATCCGCTCTCCTGTCCTACTGAGGCGAGTCCGGCCGAACGCAGAGGCAGTTCTACAATCCGGTACCTCAGTTGTGAAAATTGCAAACCACTATATGAAAAAATCCGAGTTGCTCAGGATGATCCCGAAGTTAGCCGAAGAGTCGATCGAACCACGTAGCCGAGTGATCCGCGGTCAGTCAATCAGCGAAGACTTTCTACTTCTATTCACCTCTATTTAATGCGTATTCTTTCTCCTTCTAATCAAATTTATTTCGAAATTTTACAGATTCCTGTAGAAATTTTAGTATGAAAAGTGTTATAAACTTTGACCTTAGTAAAATGATTTATTTTACAGTTCTCGCTATAAAAATATAATTATTCGGTTTCGAGTTATTAAGAAAAATAACGCAATCTCAATAACGGTGAAACATTTCACTAGTTACTATACAAGGAAGATTCAAATCCTTATTCTCAGCGTTACTCTGGCGCGCGATGCGATAAATTAGGTTTATGTTTACGTATAATGTATACATATATTGAACGAGCGTGTGTATTATTTACTGCATTGGACGGCAGCTTGCGAATTCTCTGCCATTTCCTGTTATTCATTTTAAAACGTCACACTCTTTTCGAATGACTCACAATTTTTAGTATAGTCTTTAGCAAATATCAAAATACTTTATTCCGAAATTTAACCCGTAGCCGTCTGCGTGGGTCCACAAGGGACCCAGTGGCATCTGTTCAACCTAGGCTCCTGTAAAGGAGAATAAAGTTTAAGAAGAGGGAAGTCCTTGGAAATTAGAAAAAAATACGGGTGCATTTAATAGGTATACGTATTCCTGAGATTCTGACAATTGTATTTCACTATATTAAAGTTAAAAAATACGCCAGAAAAGGCGAGACGGCTAGGGGTTAATATAAAGACCCAATTTACCTGAATCGTAAAATATTTACTAAACGTTTTCTAAATGCTATTATATATCAGTTTTAATGTAGTCTGTAACCAAATTTCTTTCCGTGTAGGGTCTGGAGCGCTAATGCAGGGAAGGGTCTGGGGATCTAATGTAGGTTTAAATGCAGACCCTACTTTGACGCTAACCGCGGAAAAGCGGCAGATTTCGGACATTTTCAGCGTCAAAGTAGGGTCTAAATTGAATTGAAATTGCTGCTTATTTAGAACCTACTTTACTGCTCCCAGTGCCTACCTAAGGTAGGAGTTACAGATTCAAAGTAGGGCCTAAATTTCGACTCTGGTTCCAGCTCTGAAAAGATTCTCTGAATAAAAGTGAAGCCTCGCGAAAGTAAATGCGAAAATTTAATGCGTCTATTTTGAAATTTTCAATTTATCTTAGAAGAAATTTTATTTTGTTGATAGTATTTTCTGTCGAATACTTCTTCATTTACTACATTATTCACCTATAATTATTACCTTCCACCTATTACATTGCACGACTTGAAATATTACAGTGCTACTCTTTATTTTTTAATATACATTACATAACATACTCCTGAAAAACTATTAAATAATACTGATACTCAAGGAAATTATACCAAAACGCTACTATATCCAAATTTCACCACAACTTTCGGTAATGATTACCGAGCAAATTTTCTCCGTGTGGGGATTTGATGAAAACTCGGAAGGTCACATTTGATATAAAAGCAATACACACAGAGATACAAGCACTATCGCAAAAACCTGTTTTTTGAATTAAAGAGGACTCGTAATGTCATAATCTACAAAAGACGCCGCGGGGGCCCAAATTTTGCAGAAATCTAATACCTTGTCATAAAGACGAGAATGTAAAAAATTCAAAAACTCGAGGAAAATTTGAGTTTTCCGAGAGAACGACGCAAGCTACGAAAAAATGCAAGAGGTAAAAGTTGCTCGCCTAAAGGAGCTCTATAGAATTGTGTTAATGCATTTTTCTCTACTCCTTGTAATTCTCGAGTAAAAATCACCTTTATACTTCGTTAAATTCGATTATTGCGACCAAAGAAAATAATAAGTGGCTATAAAACTCTGTAGTGGGTTTTCTGCCGTTTTATTTTTTTTTTCTGGAAAAAAGTGCAATTTTCAAATTTTTAGGATAAAAATGTAGGATTTGAACACAATAATGGATTGAATAAATATATAAATCAAGGATTTGTTGTTTGAACCATTCTGAGAAATATGTAGGCACGTTGAAGTGAACATGTGATGAGAACGTGCGTAGCTTTAGTGTGCAAATTTTTCAATTTCCTCTAAAGTTGTTTTTTTGATGTTTTTAAGGCTTCAACATTGTGTAGCTTTGTTGGTCCGCTGGAAATATGTCATTTAGATAGTTTGTAGAGCTCTATGAAAGCTGGCCAAGACTGTCTTTAAACATCTATTTTCAACAAAAAATTATTTTCTAAAAGTCTAAATTGGCCCTAATTCTTTAAGTTTTCGTCCAATATAGCTGGCTAGCGAACTAAGTGTGAAATATGAACATATGAAAAAGTGTACCAAAGCGCAATGAGATTCAATAATACACTCTCATAGTGATGAGAATGTAGAAATACATGTAAAGAAATGTAAATCATATTGAAATAAAAATAAAGGAGTAGAATTAATGTCAAAGATTGCATTGCGGCGAAATCAATGTGCATGAAATTGTGTGAATTTATGCGTTACTATGACATAAATGCAATATGTCAAATTAGTCATTCAATCAATGCTATTTGCTTAAAAAAATAAAATAATTTTTTATCGCAAATAAAAGTAATGAAATCACTGATATTTTACCAGTTTCAGTGATTTCGTTACTCTCTTTCTCGACAAAAAATTGTCTTATTTTATTTGGCAATTGTAGATAATTTCATAACTTTCATTTGCGCTATATTTATCCTTTTTAACATTTCAATTTGACAATAATAAATATTACGAACACAAAAAAGACAAATTTTCCCAGAAATGATATCATAGTTTGTTTTGATCTTATTTGACTTTGATTGATTTCGATTAATTTTATTTCATTTCAATTTTGTAGAGTTGAAAACATTCAGAGCTTCTATGTACATTTTCGCAATGCGGTATTTGTATAGTCCGTTTTTTACCTCTTTATCAACATGTTTCATAAAATATATACTTACTCGAAGAAATGAAAAATAGTCCTAGAATTATTCACGTACTGTTTCAGTAAGTATATGTAGTCGTAAGAAAATTTATGCCCTGTCAAAAAGTCTAGTATTGTCAACAAATTTCATATGCTTATTTTTTTCGCGTGCATAATATATTTTTACAACTGCAAATTTTTATTTCTTGACTAGTAGCTAGATAGCTTACAATTTTGATAACATTGAAATTTTAAATTAAAATTTTTTATTTTATATATCTGCAAGTATATTTAATGTTATAAAAATAATGTAAAAAAATGCAATGGACTTTTTTGAATAATGCATTTCACAATTCCAACTGGCATTAAAATTTTTTTAAATATAGAGTTCAAGATAACTAAAATTTTAATTTTTCAAGGGCAAAATTCATTTTCATTAAAACTTTTTTCCAATTTCAAAATTAAAATTTAAGACAAGAAACATAAGCATATCACGAATGATGTATAGTTTTAATTTTTTTAAATAAGATCAAAACAAATCATGAAATCATTTACGAGAAAATTTGTCTGTTTTGTGTTCGAAATATATATTATTGTCTTCGTCTCATCAGATGAGTCAGACTGCATCTTGAACTCTATATTAAAAAAAAATTTAACTCCGTTATTTCGAAAACTACAAGAGCTACAACTTCTTTCATGGAAAGAAAGATGAGCAAATAAATTTCCTCTATAAATATATGTTCCAAAGATTGAAATTCAACACATTTTTTAGAAGCTCTCAGGGGCCCACAAAACAGTTTTTTTATTTTTGTTACCGTAGATCGTTTTCTTGTGAGGTTCGCAAAAAAAAGTGAATACATCTTTTTTTTCATTGGTTAATAGTAACACGTGGCACCCGGCTCCTGAAGTTTCCTATAATAATAACATGGGGAAGAAGACAAATTTTTGTAAATTTTTTTAAAACGTGAAAATGTATAATTAACCAAAGGCAATACTTTTGTTATCTGATAGAAACTCTTCAAGGAATATAAATGTATCATTGACTTTTCATTTCAACTCACATAAACCCCTTTTATATCCATTCCATATATTATCTACCCCCATAAGAGTGTAATCATAAGTTCACGGAATATTCACATAAATTAACACTTTTTCCTAATTTTTCTTTCTCAGATCCACATAAATAGATGCATTACGGGATGTCTTTTTATTTTTTATTAATCTTTAATTGTTTAAATAATTTGTATTTGTTTAAATAATTCATTTTTTCACAAATATTGTAAATGAATGGTTTTTTATCAATGCAACAAGCTAGTTAATTAATATTAAGGGTCTGTGACAGGAAACTATCACCAATTTAATAAAATATAGACGTTTTAGCTAACATCCGTAGGCGACAAGATGAGAATTCTCATTTTTCGTAAGTTTTTTAATTCAAATTTTCGTCGATACGTCAGATCTCTGACTGCTCCGTGGCTCAAGTGTCGAACGCGGGGTTTTGGGATCAGAGCGTGGGTGACGCGCAATCGTCCTGCCGAAACCTCGATCGCAAGGCGAGGCGGAAGCGAACCACTCAACACTTTTCGTCAGGCGTTCGCACGACCTAGACAAAATTGTTAAATTCTGGCGAAAAGTTGGTCCGTGGATTATTGTGACGTAATTGCCGATTTATACGACGAAATTAAGGTTATAAATTTGAAACCAATTAGAATTATTACCGAGTATTATATTGTCGACGAGAAATTGGATTGATTGAAGTTCGACAAATGTAAGTACCGAAGCTGTCCATTACATTTTCGTAGCTTCCGCTCAATTATTTAATTTAAAATAAATATAAAGTCTTCCTTTGGTAAGTAAAGAAATTTAAAATATTAAATAAAATAACCAAGAATTTCAATTTGTCTCATTTGGCGCCCAACGTGAGGCAAGTTGGGAAAATTTTTGGAATAAAGTAGCGTGGCAAGCGTCGACATTTAGAAAACTCGACCGCATGGCGAAAAAGCGCGAGTGCGCAGGTGCGACAACCAACTCGACTGCTCGTCGTCGTCCTGTGACGTAATTCGATAGTCACGTTACGTTTAGATCTCCCTTAGTAGAGCTTATATAATAGCAAATATTATTGAACATTGTTTATCTTTTGAAATTTTATAAAACAATTGTATTTTGTCAGTTTCGTCGGTCAATTCTGCAGTGTCCGGGACCTAAAACTTTTGTTATCGGCCAAAGTCGAGCGATAAAGATCTTGCTCCTATCGTTCGATAAAGGCGAAATAATTTGAATTAGAATATTTGGTTCAAACGTACGAGTTCAAGTGGAATATAGGCTTGAATATTTATCATTGATCGTCGAATAAGACGAAATATTCAAAACTTATAATTGTTCGTGGAATAAGACGAAATATTGACAATTTATCCTTGTTCGTCAAATAAGACAAGTATTGAAAATTTGAAATGTAAAATAAATGTGTCAGCTTCGACGTTCAGGTCTTGTTCTGAGCATTTGTTTATTTTTCTGATTATCGTGAATTGAATAGAAGGATCTTGTTCCACTATTAAATCTTTGAATATTCAAATATGTTTTATGTTTATTTACCGATATTAAGTCTTGCGCTGGTTTTCGGTAATAGCAAATGATATAAACTAAATTTAAGGTTAAACGTCAGTTGTTATGTTTTGCCACAACAATCTGTTGCGAATTATATATTGTTTTAAAATTAAATAATTCAGAACTTGTTCTGGTTATTTAACATTGAATTTCGTTTTGAAAATTAATTTAAAGGATTATTGTTATCGATTAGTGTTCGATCCCTTAATTAAAATTTAAAATTATTTAAAGAAATTGTCGACATTAGGTCTTGCCCTGATTATGGAAAAACTTATTTGATTAAATAAAATTTATCAAATTGTGTAAAGATCAGAGCTTGCTCTGGTCCATAAATTTATCTAAATAAAATCAGATTTTATTCTGATTCTTCATTTGGATTTAATAAAATTACAATAGTTTCGGATCTTGTGCTGACTATTTGAAGTCGAATTCAATAAATTGTCCAATAAACGACAAATCCCTTTTGATTGATTAAATTGTTTTACAAAATTGTTGATGGTAGGTCTTGCTCTGAATCATCGACAAAATTGATTATTGAAAAAAATTAAAAATATCTTTAGAACTTGTTCTGCTTATTTCGAAATTTGAATTTGACAAATTATCAATTGAATTGGAGATCCTTCCGATCGGTTAAATTAGAATTGAAATTGATTTTGTCGACTAGGTTATGTCATATCCTAGCTTTCCGATTAATAATTGATTAATCAATCATTTGGAATTTAAACTCTTTCCCAATATTGAATTGATTTTGGCTCAACGTTGAGATCGTTTTAGTTCGGCAATGTTCTTTTCGCCTCCGAGGAGAAAGCCCAACGAAGCTCAATCTCGCAAAGCTAACGAAGACAGCTCGTCGGCACCTCTCGACCAAAAAATTTTGTCAGAGTAAAATAGCAAGACAGTGGCCGACAGTAACATTAGTGAGACTAACACAGAAACGCATGCTCCGCCTAACATCGAGGCAAATAACGCGTCTAACACTAAGTCAAGTAAAGTGTCCAACACCGACACAAACACCACAACTAACGCCGGTTTTCCCATGGGCGCGGGAACAGGAAGGGGAAGGAGTTCACGTACACCGAATTTCATCCAACCCGAGTCAGCTAATTCCGGGCTAGAACAGAATTATAGCGTCTTTGAACGCAAAATCGAAGCGTTGACAACGCGATTCGATGATGTAATCTCTCAATAAAATAAGTTATTGGAGAGACTACTGTCGTCGAATCAAAATCTGATCCTCAAAGAGTATTTGAGCATCAGTGGAATACGCAGAGATTTATTCGTTCCGTGTTTGTCAAAAATTTTTTAGTGTTCGTACAGGTCGTCGTACCTAGTAAACAAAAACTCATGGCATACGTGGAGAGATTTCTCACGCGCTTTCCGATACGAGTGGGGCGTGCAGAAAGACGATGCTGATCTTCTCCTCGAGGTCCATGAATTGAAACTCGAGAAGAATGAGACTCTCGCAGAGTTCGCGTGTAGGCTCATATTTGAACGTACGCAGTACCCGCCGGAATTCAGAGAACAACTAAAACAAATCCTCACGATATTTAATCCGCGACTGACTTTCGAGATTTTAAATTTATCTCTTAAAGATTATACCGAATTTTTGCATTACGTCAACGAACGTACTTACCTCTGCCAGAGATCGATTGAGTAGAAAAAAGCGCGTCCGAGGTCTAACCGAATAGACCTAAACTATGTCCAAGGACAGTTCGACTCGGTTGACGAGTTTGACGAATATTTGGCTCAAAACGAGTTAAAGTCAAGCGATGAAAATTCCGAGAACAAACAAGTAACAGACTTTAATGCTTTCCAACCTAAGTCAACCGCGAACCCTAGGAAAGATCTTAAGGTTTAAAATTCAAAATCTATGACTTGTCAAAGACTTGAGGAAAACTTGCACAAGTTTCAGGGTAAGTCACATCAAGCAAACACAACAAGTGAAGTTATTGTTAAAACCCCTATCGACGAAGAACCAAAGTCGGAAGGAACAAAACTCTCTTTCGACCGATCTGAATTGTTCTGTTTTAATTGCAGGAAATTAGGACATACGATACGCTTCTGTTCATGAGAACCACAAATGGTCTGTTGCCTTTGTCGCAAAGCAGGACATTTTAATGTTAGTTGTCCAAAAAACCAGACAATCGCCAAAAGCCCTCAGTAATTCCACCTCAGATCACTAAAGCCAAAGGCGCTACTGAGTATATTCAAAGTCCTTCTTCGTCCAAAAAGGTCGTCAATGTACAAAAGGTAATTAACATTGCCCAACCTGAAAATTTGGACGATGCTGAAAATGATGTGAACAAAATGGGATTTAATGATCCTAATCCACCGGAGTCACGTTTATTGGACGAAATTCCTATTGAGTCGGAAGACTCTGACGACGAAGTGGAGCATGTTTTACATTCGAAACAAAAGAGATCGACTGAGGGAACTATCGCCTTATTGTCATTTTCGAACGAAGGTTCTGGAGAGAACGGAGTTGATTCGGTCGACCTTAAAGGGAAGCCAAGTTCTTTTAGAACTTGGTCTCTGTCTCGACTTCCGCCATACGTCATTCACCGACTAGCACAGAGGCAAATATGTCGTCCTGGTAACGCGACTCAAGAACCAAAAGAGTCGATTAGAGTACCTGTCGAAATTAACATTTTCGGCGAGAAAATTCGTGGCATAATCGACACTGGTAATGGAAGACCATTATCACCGTGGTCTCAAGTTTCTGTTGACACTGTAGTTTCTCAAACACGAACAAAAAGGGGAAACTCTAATTTGATTGTCATTCAGGACTTATACACTAAGTATGTCGAGTTATTTCCAGTTCGACAAAGGACCGTTAAATCCGTGGTTAAGGCACTCGAAACGGCTTTCGACCGTTAGGGAACCCCAAGGGCATTTGTTACGGATTACAATACGAAGTACGTAAATAAAGATGTTAGAGCCCTTTTGTTGGCAAGAGGAGTAAAAAATATCAGTACCCCGCTAATTTACTTCCAAAGCAATCCGGTTGAGCGCGTTAATCGAACCATCAAACCCATGATTTCCGTGTTCATAAACGAAAACCATAGGGAAAGGGATGAAAACTTGTCAAAGATGCAGTTAGCATATGACACTGTTCCGCATTCAGATAGTGGAGTATCGCCTTTCTTTTTGAATCACGATCGTGAAGCAGTAGTTGAGCACGTAACAAAGTTCCCCAAAAATGCCTACAATTTTACCATCATAGACTCAATTGACGAATAGACAACGCGAATGAGTAAAATTGACGAATTTCGTTATAAAATAAATAGTCGGATTAAGAAAAACTCTGACAAACGCTTAGTCAAGATAATTTCAGATCGAGTCGATTCAGTAGAAGTCAAAGGGAACTGAAATTTATTATCCCAGTAAAAAGGTAAGTAACAAGGCCGAGGCATATTCCTCGTGGTTGGCACATAAATTTGTAGGACCGGCTTTTGTTCAGGGAGTGTGTGGACCAGTTATGGTAGAATGCACAGACGGTGCTGGTAAAGTAGTGGAAAAGTACAGTATTACTGATTTAAAATTCCACGTCGAAAGTTGCGTGTTAAGCAATGTGTATTTTCAGCGCGAGATAGACAAACTACCCACCGGCTCTTCTTTTTCGTCATTCTTTAAGTCGCCGAGTCATCTCCTAGTCGACATTATGTCAAGATTATCTACACCCAGCTCTGGGCTCTACATCCCAGCATCAGTTTCAGAACGAGTAACGGAATTGAAAGACAAGTAGGCTGAGTTGGAGCAGCAAATTCTAAGCCTCAAACTGGAGATAGAGGTCGAACGAATGCATTTCTTGAAGTCCGAGATGGTTGACTTTGACCAATTCGATTTCGAAGACGATACCGCCACCGTTTCAACGAGACATGACGAGTTTGCTGATTTGTCAGCCTCGTCCTTGCAGAAAGACCTCCAGGATACAGGGAAAATCCTGGATATCGGTTTCAAGTCCGCTTCCGCTTATTCGACTAAAAAGATTGACTTAGACAAGTCCGACCCAACGTCCAAGAAGCGGGAAACAAACAGAGACGTCGAAAGGTTGCTTGACGAAATCAAGAACCTACTTCCACCAGAGTTTAAGCTGACGAAACCGACGAGAGTTTCGCCCACTCAATTACACGTGAAAAATTCCCGTCGAAATCATCTAACCGCTTCCGCCACCCGAGTAAAAAAACCAACACGAGAAAGGAATGCAGGTCCACTAACAATCCAGACGCACTGTCGCATCATCTGTGGCTGTTTATCTATTGCCATTGGAGAGAATCCCGAATCTCGAGGATGTTCTTCTGGAACAAGGCATCCCACATCTCGCCAATCCTAAGGGACAGCAGCAGCTTCTCTACATGGCTGACTGTCAGATTGTCAATCAGATCTTGTTCAGGGGTTTAAATAAGAAGAAAGTACAATCCAGCTCTCAAAGACGGAAGAGAAGATTGACCGTCAAGGCCCTGACTACCCTTTTCATCCACAAAACCTCGACGAAGCCAAGAAAGAGTGGCCAAAGCTGGACGACGGCGAGGAGATCAAGGTCGTTGTATCGGTGAAATACAAGAAGAGGCCAGGGAAGTAAACACCTGCTTATGATTCGTCGAGTTACTTGACTCCAAAGACTCTATAAATAATGTGTCTTCTGCTTAAAACTAGGTTTAGTTTTCGTTTTCGACGATAATTATATTGTCAGCTTTCATTTAGTTGTTTTACTTTCTCTTCTCCGCAATTGGTGGATTTCTTTTGTTGTTTATTAATTATTAACGTTAAGTCTATCGAAATGCCGCTCCCTCGCTCGTTGAACCTAGCGACATTATCGATCATTTTGAGTCATAATTCGACCAAAGTTCATACTGTTCCGTAACTCGTACTGAATAATAAACACGATTACAGATCCGAAATGATTGCTAAAAGAAATTCCAAAGGTATACCATTTTGAGTTATGTATCAATTTTATACCATTAAAATTGATTGATAGTACATGATTATTTAATCACTTAAAATTCATATTGAATAGATTGGCTGCAAGCGATGTATTATTTCAATAAAACTATTAATTATCTATTTTGTTTCAGAACTACGATTGTCATATTCTCACCTTGACGTTACGGTTTGAAAGGGGAGAGTGTGACAGGCAACTATCACCAATTTAATAAAATATAGACGTTTTAGCTCTGGAACCTAACATCCGTAGACGTCAAAATGAGAATTCTCATTTTTCGTAAGTTTTCAAATTCAAATTTTCGTCGATACGTCAGATCTCTGACTGCTCCGTGGCTCGAGTGTCGAACGCGGGGTCTTGGGACCTGAGCGTGGGTCCTGCGCAGTCGTTCTGCCGAAACCTCGACCATGAGGCGAGGCGGAAGCGAACCACTTAACACTTTTCGTCAGGCGTTTGCACGAGATAGACAAAATTGTTAAATTCTGGCGAAAAGTCAGTCCGTGGATTATTGTGACGTAATTGCCGATTGATACGACGAAATTAAGGTTATAAATTCGAAACCAATTGGAATTATTACCGAGTATTGTATTGTTGCCGAGAAATTGGATTGATTGAAGTTCGACAAATGTAAGTACCTAAGCTGTCCATTAAATTGCTTTGTACCTTTGGAATCTCTAGTTGGCTTTCGCTTAATTTCTATTGGGTCATCCAAATTAACCTACCCTATTTTCGTAGTCTCCGCTCAATTATTTAATTTAAAACAAATATAAAGGCTTTCCTTGCCGGTCAGGATTTGACCGTGCTGGCGCCCGGCGAAATATTATTTTGATTAATCTAAATTCTCCAAAATCACGAGCCTTGGCAGCCCAGACCCAGGACGCGCCAAGTGAGGAGAAAATTCTTTGGTAAGTAGAGAAATTTAAAATATTAAAGAAAATAACCAAGAATTTCACTCTGTCTCAAGTCAATGTATACATTTCAGTTGCTTTTTAATTGTTTAAACAATATTTCTTTTTTGAAATGTTAAAATGTAACTTCCTACTCATTATAATTTGATGCCTTCAGTTTTTCAAGGTTTTATTTTCGAAAAGTTACAATAATATTCAGAACGTTCATTATCATAAATCAACGACTTTGAAATTATGAGCTACTCCTCGGAATTTTCAACTGTTATCATTGTGAGTGACTTTAGATATAACGTGTATGGACGTCGCTTGCGAACGAACTGTTAAAACAATATGCAAATGTAGACAAGGAAGTAGAACTTACCTGCAACTGAGAGTGACAGAAATATTCTAAAAGCGTTACGTAAAAAAGTAGTTTACGATAAACATAAGCGTGTGTTTAAAGAAATACGATAAAAATAATTGGTGCAATAACGAGCTTTCTGAAATTATAAAAGGCGTCTGACCTCACGTTTAAATACAGACAACTCTCAAATTTTTGAAAAGAAGCAACCACTCGCTTCCATCAACCCTGTCAACGATGCAAACTATTTCGTCGAAAATCGTGTTTTGCATATTTATAATTTTTATTATTAAACACGTCATGGGGTGTAAGTAAACTTAAAGTATATATTTTACTTTCTAAAATTATACTGTATTAGTTTTGAAAAAAGGATACAATAATTTAGTTTATTTCAAGCACTGTCCGTTGTATCAATGTTGCAGATACATTTACTGCAATCCTGAAATGATTTCCGAAATCTTTCTGCAATGTTTAAAGATGGTATGAAATGTCTACTCCTTGAAATTGTAGATATTCATTTCAACACATTTTGTTAAAAAGCTTGCACAGAAACTTTCTGTGGCACCTAGCGCTGCGCAAACGTTTTCTTATGCTCTCACGTATATTATATAAGAGTATTATTTTACTTCGTAAAAAAAATTAACTTGAATTTTTATTAATTAATATGCATTGAAATTACCATTTTAAAGGGCGGATATTTTTCCCGTCTCTCAACATTGAGTCATCTCTTAACAGAACCATTCTTGGAAATCATTACATTATTGCAGGAAATTTACCTGCAACATTGATGCAACGGACGGTGCTGTTAGGGAGGACTCAGGAAACGGTGTTGTTGTGATACGACAAACGAAATAGTGTATTGGTACAACTGAGTTTTTGAAAATTATTCAAATTAAGTTTGGCTGATTCAACCAAAAATGTGAATCAATTTTGTTAATTCCAATAATTAGTTTTGGAGAATTATCGATATTTTAGTTTTTATAAAAACAAGAAATAAATTTTGCTTCTAAATCTGAATCAGTCTAAATTTCCACTGATTTCGTTCAGAGACCTATTTCTATCAAATTCATCAGTAAATTCAAACTGTTGAATAACTTAGAAGTGGTTCACTGAATGTAATCAGTGAAAATATTGACTGATTCAAATATAGAGAGTGGTCACCGCACTGATGAATAAATCAGCTAATAAATTCCTTCTCGCATATGAAAAAAGTAATTCTTTTTTTTATGAATCACTTATTATTTATTAAAATATCATATTCTTCTGTATTCAAGTTGGAATATATAGGAAATCTATTGAGCACTGCCGCAATAAGCAAAGACTTTGCAAAAAAAAAATCCAGACTTCCGGAGCTTGAAGGTGATAACTGCGGTGCCAATATTATTGGCACTAAAATTAAGTGTTGTAAATAGTAAAAATTAAATAATATGAAACACGAAAGCATGTTGCGTTATGTCATAATATTTAGAAGATAATATTTTTTGGGGCTCTTGATTACATGGTAAAATAAACAATTATTCTAACTTCGGAGCTCATTTTTTTTACTCAATCTTTGTTTTGCTTTTGATGTACTCAACCTCGTATACAGCAGAAAAAATTACGAATAGTTATATCACTGAAATTATATTTGAAAGCTATCAAAATTTAAATTTTTTATTGCATTATGGTTGCTTTTAAATTTGTGACTGTTGGATTTGAAAGGTCTGAAATTCTTAAGATTTAAAATTTGCATGTCTTAAAACATTAAAGAGAAAATTTATAGGTTGCAATTTTTAAATTTGATTGATGCATAATTTAAATATTTTGTAATTTGGACGCTGATGGATTTATTTGTTCAATTTGGATAGTTAAATTTTTCGTTGCACCAATCCTTCTCTTGTCTTTCGTTGGTTAATAACTTTAAATGCATTAGCAGCTGCAGAGACTATTTCTACCCATATACACTGAAACCTCGGTTCACCAGGAGTTTCGGGGATCTCCGCAATGCACTTCTAGTGAACCGAGGTTTCTCTAAACGTAAACAAGTCAGGGCCGTATGAACTATTTCTGTTTCATTTTTGTCACGAGTGAAAAATCTTTTTTAAATATTCGCTTAATTTAACGTTTACTTTATTGTTAAGTTTTATTTAGTTATTATTTATGAATTATTGTACATAACGCTTAACCAAAACACCGAAAACAAACTGATTCGAACCGATGCTTTGACTACTAAGTCACTACTGCGCACTTTGTTGCAACGCTACTTGCCAGACACCCCTGATCTCCGAGTTCAGCTTTCCTCGTCCCCTTGGACCCCTCACCGGGAAAAAAATTCCTGGAACTGGTATCTCGAGGCCTGGTAAACTGAGGTTTCAGTGTTTGTATAAGTCTTCGGTTTCAAGTGCGTTCTTGAAGCAAGGGTATCTACCGATTGATAACATAATATCAAATATATTATTATTATATATTATTATAATATCAAATGTTATGAATAAAAGAGCTAATAGCTTAAGTTTTAGCATTATTTTTAAAAACGTAAATTATTTATTCAGACATTGTTTTTAATTGTAATCGTAAATTTTATTTCTTTTAATTCGACGCCTTGAATTCTTTGAGGTTTATTTTTCGATAAGTTAATATTCAGAACGTTCATTATTATAAATCAACAACTTTGAAATCATAAGTTACTCCTCGGAATTTTCAGCTGTTATCATTGTGAGTGACTTTAGATTAAAAACGATTAAAGTTACCTGACAGCTAAATTAGCTGAAGAAAGGACTTGAAAATATTAAATATTTCTATTCGTTGAAAAAAGATGTAGCTCTTCCTGGTAAAACTTCAAGTCCTAATTTTGAACAAGTTCTACATTACTGTGAATTTAAGAAATTCAAATTAAATTTAAATTTAGAAAATTCTATTGTTTTTTTTTTAAATGCTTACTTCCACCAGTTTTTAAATAACGCGAATGGACGTCGTCTGCGAATGAAGGTGAGGGACTGTTAAAACAATACGTGAGGTCAATGTGATAGAGAAGGAATTGGAAATCACTTGACACTGAGAGTGACAGGACTATTCGAGAAGCGATACGCAAAAAATACGTTCGCGTATGCCATTTTACAGAATTAGTTTTTTTATAATGTAAATCATGAAAAAGTACTTGGCATACGATTACGATGTGTACATTGTTGGTTGTAATTTTTCGTAACTGTATTATTCTTTGTAATAACATGGAACAATTAATTCGTACTTGATATGTAATTTAGTACAAAGTTTATATGGTCTACTATTATTATAGTCATTGTCGTACGTTTTTGACTTGTAGAACCTTCTAAAAAATAATTTGAATACTGAAAAAATTTAGATAATTTTTGAATAATTAATTAGCGTATGTCACTTTTATGTTTATAAAATTTATGGTATGAAATAAAGATTACCCCTTACCCCATAGTGCAATACATCCTCGGCACTCTGTCAATTGAAAATTTACCATAGTCACAAATCAAATACGTAAAAACACTAATTTACTAAATATTCCAGGCGCCAGGCCTTTCTTAGGTCAATTCCTCCGAAGGAATAATTTAAAAAAAAATATATATATATACTTTAAAACGAATTGGGTAAACCCCAAAAGGACAAAAAATCGGGGATTAAATCCTAAAATAGATACTTCAAGATAGCTCAAGAAACTCAACAAAAAAATTACAAATCAACACAGTGTACCGGCAAAGACTACTCAGCTAGCTCAACTGAAAAAGGACAGGGTGATGTAGTTCGAAATAAATTGGTGGTTTCTTATGAAATGATAACTCAGTACAATTTAATACAAATCAATAAAATTCGATTTATTCAAACAATCTGATAAAATACTTTCACAAAATTGGAGATTTTAGAATTTGTAAATGTTCGTGCTCAGTAAAATTAGCAAAATTGATCGAGCAACTGATTCCCTAACCTAGAATACTCATCCACCTCACCTCATGACTGGTTATCAAGAGAAATAACTTTTAAAGCTCACTTCATTAAATCTCACAAAAGGAAATAGTACTTTACGTCCCGGCAGGCCAACCATAACCGTTCCCGAGCTACCTGAGTCGGAGCCGAGCGCGCCAGAGGCGCGCGCGAGACGAAGACGAGGGGTGAAAACTCGTCCGGCTCGGGAACGTGGTTGGCCTGTCAGGACGTACGCTCCGAGGAGACGTTGTTTTCGTCATCCGCGGGCAATCGCAAAATTTGCCATGTTCAATGAAATGAAATCTAGAAATATGCCTTCTTCTTGCCTTGTGCGTTGCGTCGCTTAGTGATGTGGAGCGCGGGCGTGGAGGGGGGAGTTAATGCATCGGGCGCGAAAGATTCAGCTTCTTGAAACTACGATATTTGGTGAAAATATCAGCTAGTCGTACTGCGCAAGCGCGGAGTGACAAAAGTGCGGCTATAACGTTTCCCAGGGTTGCGTATGTAATATACCATAGGTAATTTACGTATTTTTTTACATGTAAATTACGTACGTAATTTACATCCCTAGTTTTTAACATGTAATTTACGTTTTCAAGATGACGACTGCGCTTATATAGAAAACATAACCTAATTCTTTAATACACCGAAGACACTGACATGCTTGACAGCTTCTTAATTTAATAAAAAATTATTAGAGCTGGTAGGCCCAGAAATTCCTTCTGGGAGGAGTTATAAATTTTATCTTAAAGAGGGAAAATGGTAAAAATTTTGCTTTTTGCCCCGGGTGCAATCGAATATTGTCAAATACGGCTGAAGAGAGGTTAAGGAATCATAGGTATATAAAGTTCATGATTCCTAAGCTTTGAATGTAATTTAATGCATTCCCTAATACATGAGGTTATATTATGCTCTTTTCCCTCTCCCACCTTTCAAGTCCGCCATTTTTTACGTTTATTACATTTTTTACGTATAATACGTAAAAATACGTATTATAAGTATAATAGTTCGAGTTACGTGCGTAAATAGATAAACGCAATGAAACTCTAATTATCGCTTCCTGAATCGGGGGAAGGGGATTTTTAGGTAAAGCTAAACAAGCATGGGGACACGCAGTATCTTATACGAACTTTCCGGCTTAATGGGCCAACTTAAAAGCCTATTTATGAAGATCTAACAAAGAACGAATTATTGGAAAGGTGTTTAGGTGGCAATACGCAAAACAATAACGAAAGTTTTAACAAGACCGTGTGAGCGATGTCACCTAAACACGTATTTTGTGACAGAAAAATTATCGAAATTGCTACCGAAACGGCGGCTTGCATTTTTAATGAAGGATGTGGGTCAATTTTGAAAATTATGGAAGTAATGGGCATAAAAATTGGATCCAGAATCGTGCAGTACGCCAGCGAGCGCGATGCAGGTCGCGTACGCTTAGCGAACTGCCGCAGCTCTTTTTCGTCCCAGGAAGCTAGAGAAAGCAGGAAAAACGCCAGAATGGAGGAAAATGAATTGTTTTAAGAGGCTCAAGACACACTGTATGGTGTCGGCATCGCTGATTAGCTGTGTGATTTTTAAATTATTTTTCATTAAGAAAAAATTTCAACGCGTTTTTCTCAAAACTACTTTTTTTCATGCTATGTTGACCTCTCTTCTCCGAAACTACTGGACCGATTCTTACAAAATTTTATATACATATTCCGTACACGTTTGAATTTTGTGTTTCAGATAATTCTTCTCTGAGAAAACATCCACACAGCAGCCATGCCTCTTTTTGAAGGAGCTAAGAAGATGCTGAGATTTTTAACATAAAAATTAAGTAACATGAATAAAAAAAATTTTATGCACTTTAAGAGTGCTTTTATCAAGCCCAAAAAGAATAATATGAATATCTATTATAGGAGTCGTATCAAAAATCCCCAAAAATAGCTCAGTTTTCGGGCATCAAAAGTGAGATGATCCCTTAACTTCTATGAATGAAATATTAGAGCCTTCTTTGACTCTATTTCAATCTACAGGTCCTACTTTGAATCTTTAGAACCTACAATCTTCCAATACTAGAACCTACTTTGACGCTGTAAAACTGACCCTACTTTGAATCTTTAGAGCCTACATTTATCTAACTCAGGATCATATTTCAAGCTATTTAACCTCAACTTTAATGCTGACCCTACTTTAAATCTGTGGCGTGCGTTTTCTCTACACGTGTTTGGTAGAAGTTTTCCACTTTCTCCAAACACAATAAACTATAAGTTTTGGCTGCTGTCGCGCCAGACCTTTTTTTATGATCAACCGTAATAAGACTCGATTGCCTCACGCGCTCGCTAATCCGCTTGTTTTCGAGAAAACTCGCGTCCGTCCTTCGATAATTACCCTCAGTGCCAGCTACCCTTTCCCACGGACTTCGTGGGAGGGACTTATCCTTCTCCTGCGATTTTTCGAGCGGAAGCTTCCTTGCTGGGGGCTTTTTCGGGAGTCTTGCTCGAACTAACGACGCGTCTAGATCTTGGCATTCTGCCAGATTCGCAGTCTTCGTTTCGTCAAGTCCACGCGACTAACATTTTGTAACTACTTTGTACTTAGTTTTAGTTTACTTTGAATAAATCCTTAATTTGTTTATTCGTACATAAGTGTCACCTTGATTAACCTTATTTCATCCACTCACGGACTTCAAATCTTCAAACAATTGATAATGAACCAAAAAGTATTTATTACTGCATTTTTTATTAATAAAAGACAATGTCATACACATGTATGTTTTGTCAAAAAAGTCTCAGATACAAAGAATAATTAGAAAATAATAGATCAAAAAACATTTTCAATAAAAAGTAGGTCCGTTTATTAATCAGTTTACTTCTTTTACTGGCTATTGTAAAATTTTAGAGAATATTTGTTCAACTCTATGCAACTGCATAGTTAAAAACTATTTTTAAACTCTATTAAA
>JBAGKK010346340.1:0-19189 GCA_037177015.1 Euceroptres primus
TATATATGCAGAATTATTATTTTGAATAATTAAAAAACATTTTTCAGTAAAGTATACTCTTCTTTATATTGCCAAAATCTAATATCCTCGTGATCATCACTTTTCCTTCCTAACTTCATTCCTTTTTTAAATTGATTTTATTCAAATGAAAACAACAGTTTCAATTATTGTACATAAAATATTAAAAATTTTTACTTTTTCATCATTGTCATGTTCAGTAGGGCCACGTGAAAATGCAAAAATTAATCGAATCGTTTGAGCTGAGGGAAATAAATGAGTTAGCATCCGAAAAAAGTAATTAAAATAATTTTTGAAATCGCTTAATATCTTCTATTTCCTTTCAAGGAATTTCTTTAGTAGATCCCTGGGGTTAATATACATCTTTCCACATCAACATCTTCTATTTCCTTTTTTGATTTGAAAATTCAAAAAAATTTCCTATGGGTGAAAAAAATTATGGCGAATTTTTTTATATGCAGTTTTTACTAATGAACAATGTGAAAAAATTAGAAATTCAAAAAATAATTTTTGCTGAATTTAGAATTTTTTGAAAATGTGCAAAAACATGTTTTTTGGATTTATTAGTTTGCACACATTTTAGAAAAAGTTGAATGTGTCGAAACTGAAATTGCTTCAGCTTGAACCAAAGAAACATGTTATTATTTTCCTTTTTCGAAAAAAAATTTTTGTGGTACTTAAAGCGTCCAAAAATCGTGAATTTTGCCTTTTTTAAACTTTTAGGCACTAGGAAACATTTTTTTTCCGAAAAAGCAAAACAAGATGTTTCTTTGGTTAAAGCTAAAGAAATTTCAGGTTCGACACATTCAATTTTTTCCAAAATGTCTGCATTCGACTAAATCTAAAAAAACATGTTTTTTGCATATTTTCAAAAAATTCTAAACTGAGGAAAAATTTATTTTTAGAATTTCTAATTTTTTGTTATTGTTTATTAGTAAAAACTACACATAAAAAAATTTGCCATAATTTTTGCACCAGTAGGAAATTTTTCTAAATTTCTAATCTAAACCAAATCCAAATTTAATCTAAATCTAAATAAATCTAAATTTTTCTAATCTAAATCTAAATCTAAAGGGAACAGAAGATAATAACAGATTTCAAAAAATTTTTTTAAAACTTTTTTTGGATGCTAACCCACACATTTCTCCCCTCAGCTCAAACCATTTCATTAATTTTTGCATTTTCACTCCGCCCTACTAAACATGACAATTATGAAAAAGTGAAATTTTTTTATATTTTATGTACAATAATTGAAGTTATTGTTGTTTTCATTTGAATAAAATCAATTTAAAAAAGAAATGAAGTAAGGAGAAGTGATAATAAGGACATTAGATTTTGGGAATATAAAGAAGAGTATATTTTACTGAACAATGTTTTTTATTTATTCAAAATAATAATTCTGCAATAACACGATGTTCATACGAAGATGGCAATAACAGCCATCTTGTTTCCATATAGAAAAATCCTTCTCTTAACTTGTGAGCAATGAAAAATTGAGCCTCCGTTACTTTTAAATTAATTAATTTTAATTAATTAACCTTTTTAAATTTGCCAATAAATGCATGAAACAAATTTTTCCTACTTATACATGAAAAATAATTTTTTCACCCCACTAAATAAAGGAAAAAACTACAAATTTTGTAGGAAAACCACTAACATGGAAAAACCACGAAAATGGGATCACTGAGGTTTACGCCAAGGGCGTCAACTTCGATCCATGGTAATCAACTTTGTAAATTCCTACTCAAAAAAACTCTAATCTTATTTTGTAATTTCACAACTGATATCGATTATTAAATACTAAATGTCAGCAAGGACTATAAGTAAGTTGAAAATTCAACACCTTCTTCTAAATTAAAAAATTGTTAAATATCTTCAAAGTGCTCAATACTTGCATTCGATTCTGAATATGAAGGAGATAATAACATAACCAAAAGCAATTTTTCTCTACAATTCTTTTAAAACTTTACTGAACTTTCAAGTAAATAATACATTTTTTACTGACAAAGATTCACCGAAATTTGTCATTCTATAACCAATTTTAAGGGAATCATCAACATTGAATAATTTAAAGTTTGCTTCACTTTATTTTGCAAACTTTACTTAACTAACATGAAATTTTATCCAATTTTTCATCAATATATGACAGAATAGTTTTTAATAATAACACCGCGTGCATTAATTTTTACCTTTGAAAATCTTTACTCTACATTTCGAAACTTTAATCTGCGTTATTAAAGTTTACCGAACTGCTATGTATTCTTTAACATTTTGCACGTCACAAATTACTACAATAATGTTAAACATTCTTCAACTGGTCCATATATCCCAATTGTACTCAAAAGTTGGGTAAAGTTTCCTAACCAGATTTTCTCCGTGCACCTGACAAATTTTTCAGTTGCACTAGTATTTGTGAAAAAATTGAAAAGGTTGTAAAGAAAATATCATTTTGGAGTCAGGAAGCTGAATAATGAATCAAAGATTGAAAAAACAAGTTAAAAAGGCAAAAGTTTACTGAAATTCACAGGTTTCTTCGTTTCGCTTTGCCACCCACACAATTTTCCCTTCTTGTCTCAAATAATATTGATGTTCGCACGAGAAAGACGCTGCATCCTTCTGACGAGCTGAAAACTGACGTGGTAAGAAGTAGACGTCGGAGACTCCCGACAGATGATAACGTAACCCGTAGAGCTACCCCCACACTGAAATCTCACGCTTACAATTTGCTGCTGGGAATTTGTCCTGATCCTAGGGCGATAATTTTGCAGTATAATATCCGCAAGGTTGCTTCTTGTACGAAAGATACGTACCCACCTTGCGAACATGTATTCAAGTTATGTAAATGTTTCTCTGTCTTCCTTCTCTCACTAGGTGTACTTGAATCGTTACAACCTTTCGCCCATGTATATAAAATTTTTATTCAACTCGGAACAAATTGCAAAGGAATGCACACATCAAGAGATTCGAGAGTTACTGCATTCCTAGAGTTGCATACTTGAAAATTTTCAATGAGGTTTTTTACTGTTTGGGGATGTACAAATGTCCTTCTTGACATTTTTGATCTGAAGAATGTGGCATTTTTATCCTTGGGAAAATAAACAAAAAGTATATCTGAGTTTATTTTTGAAAATATTAAATATTTCACTATTCAACTTCTATATTTTTTAGTCGTTTAGAGAAATCGAAATTTTCAAGCGTTCAAATGTAAAATAAGAAAAATGTAAAATAAATGTAAAATAAGGAAAAATTCGAAAATAAAGAGCTTTCAAATTTGAGAACCACACAGTTTTAGAAACTACAAAGTTAATCCAGAAATGAAGTAAATTGCGAAAATATGTTAGGGGCCATACATAAATAACGTAACAGACAAAAGAATAAATATGACAGAGATAAAAATATAAGCATCGAAAGATTGCGAGAGATCAAGATATGAAATTTATTCTTTTGTTTGTTACGTAATTTGAGTATAGCCCCTTAAAGATATTTTATCATTCAAATTTTGGTATTGAATGTTGATTAATGTCTGCTTGTTCTTGATTGGTGGACTTTGTCAGTGAGTCTATCATTATTGCTCATTGGTTACAAGATACAGAAATAACAACTGAAACCAGTCATTGAAAATGTTAAACGTTACACCATATCCGTTTAATTCACTATCAGTTATCTAGCCAGGATACAATTCTCAATCACGGTATATTTTATCACATTGCAAAAAATTGTTCTTGCCATGTATAGAAACATTGAAAGCATTATTTAGTGAGACAGTAATTTATTATTTTGAAACAAGTTTGGAAACTCTCATTTAACTTAAATACAATATTATATTTTTTTCAACCATATTAAATTAATGTTCTAATTTTTTTTTTCCGGTACTTAGAATATTAATATGTTGTCAGCATTTGAATAAAAACATCAAAAAACCGGAAAAGGCCTTCACTATATTAATAAACATATTAAGTTAATCTTCTTTTATTAAAAAACTCTCTGAGATCATCGTAATTTAAATTTCATAGCGAGAATTCTATTAAGAATTCAGTTTTCCAGCTTTAAGGAGGATTACGCTCGATTTTCTTCTAAATCTTTTCACAGCAGGTCAAGCTTTTTATTTTTTAACAAATACATCAGAAATGAAAGAGAAGTGTTTAAAATTTTTAAAAATATACACTTATTAAAGATTCATTTCTTATCTTCTAGGATAAAAATACAACCACCCTAAAAAATGTTTCATTTAAGAAATAAAGCAAAAGTGGCAGGATGGTCTCTTGAATATTTTAAAAATGCTTGGTATTTTTTCGAGCGAAATAAAAAAGTTTAACTGCAAATTTAATATTAAATTTTTCAGATACATTTTTCTCAAAACCACAAATGTATAATTTGATGACCCAGTTTTTATTATCTAGGGTATGTAAATTAATACTACAGAATTACTCCTTTCTCGGATTTTATAAATTGGAAACCATTATCTGCTTCAGATGAATCCTAGTTAAACTATGATGAATTGAAACGTAGGAGAATCCTACACAGTATTTCAATGTTCAATTGTCTGATATGCTAGTCCAGTTTCCTGCGGGCTTTCAACTTTAGCCCATGTTACGAATCAGCCGTAAGCGCTCAGTTAGGAATTGCAAAACGTGATGTGACCTACTTATCGCGGAACCACGAGGAGCTTTTGCGAGACAGGTTGACTGCCTCACAAGCCTGTGGGTAGTCGATTTTCAGAATCTGTTTAGGATCGATACCAAAAGGAACGCGTTGCCAGAGATAATTTCGACACCTCCACTGCAGAGGGCTCCAAGTGTTCTTTTCGCCCCGTATACCGCGCCAAGTCCTGTGTATAAGCATAGGAGTTAGAGCTGTATATGGAGCGAAAAGAACTTGGAGCTCTCTGCAGTGGAGGTGTCGACTTTAATGAGCCATTAAGCACCTCATTTAATTTTAGAATCAACGAAATTAGAAAGAAATTCAGAATTATTTGCAATAAAATTCCAAAAAGAAAAAGAATAATAGTCATTAACACTAAAAGGCCAGAATCAAGATGTCCAGGAAGTTGGCAACGCCAAACTTCAAATTTCAAAAAAATGAAAATTGTGTTGAATTGTGCTCTATTGTGCCGCAAAATATTTTTTAAAAAAATGAAAATTTGAGCCCAAAAATAAAAAAAAAACATTTTTTTATGACAGCCTTGCTAATTGGTTTTTTCGAAAAAATAAATGTTGTGCTGGATAGCATAAAAGTCACACTAAATGTGTAGCAAACCAAAATTTGATATTATGAAGCATTTTCGAAAAAAAACAATATTTCAAAAAAAATCAGCCGCCCATTTTGTTTTTTTCACAAAACAAAACTTGTCCTAGAAATTGCCTGCTACGTATACTACTGTGCTGAAAATATGAAGTCAAAATATTAAACCACGATCGAAAAAAAGCGATTCGAAAAAAACAAAAAATGATCAATTTCAAAATTTCGAAAAACGAAACTTATGCTGAGTTGTTCTAGGCTAACACAATAATTAGCCCTGTCGACCATTTTCACTGGGATTAATATTTTCTAAAAAAATGCAGTTTTTTTTTAAACTTGAAACGCGTTTTGGACCCAAAATTTTAGAAATTACGAAATTTGAAAATCTGAAACTTGTGCTGAGTTGTGCTAGGCTAGCACAATAATTATCTCTAATGACAAATTGCTTTCAAATTCATATTTTCCAAAAAAAAAACAATATTTTTGGACTTGGAATAAATTTTTGACCCAAAATTTTCAAAAATACGAATTTCAAAAATCTGAAACTTGTGCTGAGGTGTGCTAGACTAGCATAATAATTATCTCTAATGACAAATTTCACTCAAATTAATATTTTCCAAAAATGAATTAAATTAAATTTCACTGAGATATATATTATATTCCAAAATATTTAAAACTTTTTTAATTTGACGTAATTTTTTGACTCCAAATTTTTGAAAAACAGAAACTTGTAGAAAAATTGTAGTAAATTGCCTGTTGCGAATTTTGATAAGATCATAATTTTAAGCTAATACTTTTGTTTGATATTATTAAATATAGCCTAAATTAACCTGCCATTTTTCATAAAGAATCGTCCATAAATTACGTTACGCGTTTTTTTTTTTAAACAGAGACAAGAATAAAATTGCTGTGAAGTATAAGAAGAATTATAAAATTACTCAACGAAATTAAATCCCGAAAAATTATAAATCGAAATTCTGACATTAACGTCTAAAAGCAAATTAACAATTACCAAAAATCCAAGAAATTTCAAAAAAAAAAATAAAAAATCAGATCCACGACCAAATTTGGACGTGGATCAAAATCAAAATCAATCAAAATCTAAAATACTAAAAAAAATAGAGGAAAGAAACAGAAGGTAACCTCCAAAACCAATAAAATATAAATTATTAGTCCAACTTCAAAAAGAACTTTTTAAAGTTAAAAAAATGTGACTTTTCTTGGTCAAAACTTTATTCCAAATCCAAAAAGATTGCACTTTTCTGGAAAATATGAATTTGAGTGCAATTTGTCAAAGAGATAATTATTCTGCTAGCCTAGCCACAATTCAGCACAAGTTTCAGATTTTCGAATTTCGTAATTTTGAAAATTTTGCGTCAAAAACGCGTTCCAAGTTCAAAAAGATTCCTTTTTTTTTGGAAAATATTAATCCCAGTGCAATTTGTCATTAGAGATAATTATTGTGCTAGCATAGCACAACTCAGCACAAGTTTCTGATTTTTGAAATTCATATTTTTGAAAATTTTGGGTAAAAAATTTATTCCAAGTCCAAAAAGATTGAATTTTTTTTGGAAAATATGAATTTGAGTGAAAATTCTTACTAGAGATCATTATTGTGCTAGCCTAGTACAACTCAGCACAAGTTTCAGATTTTCGAATTGCGTAATTTTGAAACTTTTGGGTAAAAAACGCGTTCGAAGTTGAAAAAGATTCCTTTTTTTTTTTGGAAAATATTAATCCCAGTGATAATTGTCATCAGAGATAATTATTGTGCTAGTCTAGCACAACTCAACACAAGTTTCAGGTTTTCCAATTTCGTAATTTTGAAAATTTTGGTTAAAAAACGCGTTCCAAGTTCAAAAAGATTCCTTTTTTTTGAAAAATATTAATCCCAGTGCAATTTGGCATTAAAGATCATTACTGTGCTAGCCTAGCCCAACTCAGCACAAGTTTTTGTTTTCCGAAATTCTAAAATTGAGCATTTTTTTGAGTCGCTTTTTTTCGAAAATGGTTTAAGATTTTGACTTCATATTTGCAGCACAGTAGCATGCGTAGCAGGCAGTTCCTAACACAAGTTTTATTTTGTCAAAAAAACAAAATGGCAAGGCTGAATTTTTTAAAAATATTGTCTTTTTCGAAAATGATTCATAATATCAAATTTTGGTTTGCGGCAAATTTTGGTGCGACTTTTATGCTACCCAGCACAAAATTTATTTTTTCGAAAAAACCAATTGGTGAGGCTGACATAAAAAAATGTTTTTTTTTATTTTTGGGCTCAAATTTTCATTTTTTCAAAAAATATTTTACGGCACAATAGAGCACAAATCTAGCACAATTTTCATTTTTTCAAATTTTGAAGTTGCGTTGCCAACTTCCTGGATATAGATTCAAGTGAATAAGGATTAAGGAAACAGACTTTGCTTTAACATTTAACGACTTCATCCCTTAATCTTCAAGTCACAATATTAATTTTTCCATAGGATTTCAGGCTCCAGAAAAAACTTTTAATAGAATCTTCCATCGCCAAAGTTGTACAAGAAGTTGGAACTATCTCATGAAATTGCTTATCGTCGAAACTTCCCTGATAATTATTGAATTTGTAATATCTTAATGGCCCCGTCTACAAGCTTATTCACAGCATACTTGACAAAATCGATAATGGAAGGTGTACAAATCTGCCTGAAATGGAAAGGTTCCACCGAAATAGCAAAACAGTTCAGGACGAATATAGACTCGATTTCAAGGTTACTTCTCTAATTTTAGAGCAAAGAAAAAAAAACTAGATCTCTCTAACATTACCTGATTCTAAATCTATTTGTCAACAGATTTTTCTATTCGATAAACAATCCCATTCTCAAGAATTCTCTAAAGAGGTTCCAAATCTGTTTTAATAGAATATAAAATAACTAGAAAGTTTTTTAAAAATAATTTTTCTTTTAAAAACAATTCGGGAAAATCCGGAATTATTTTTATGACCTCCCTCAATTCGGATTTCTCGACTCGAGGACGGAGTTCTAAGAAATTTTACCAGTTACTTTAGCGAGTAACAACCTTTCCCGGTGTTTTGAAAAGTCCTTGCACTTATTGCGCAATGACCTGCATGAACGTGTACTTGGAGCGGAGCATAAAAGATAACGGTCTTTACTCTTTACTTGTGCAGCTTGATTCCTGTTGCAGTTAAAGTAATTTGACCGATAACTGATAAAGCCACCAAGAGACACCTTTCGTAAATCAATATCCTGCAAAATATAGCAGTTTTTTTTTGTACATTTTAAAATAATTTAGAGGCTTTGTCAGAACTGAAAAGAAGCAAAATTTCAAGAGGTGAATTTAATTGAATTTTTAAAATACAATTTTGGAGGTAGACTAGAGTTAGCGAAATTTAGAATTTTTAAATAGACTAAAATAATACTAAAAAATACTAAAAAATTTATTTATTTTTTACGAATACTACTGCTAAGTCTACTACTATGTAACCCAACAAAAAATTTAATTCATTACTTGTATGCTTTAAACTATGCTTTAAGGGGGTGTGATACGTTATCAGGGTGTCTAGCGATCAGGCCATTTTAAATTCCCGGGGGTTTCCCGGTTTTTTCCTGACCAAATTTTTCATTTTCCCGACCAATTTTACATTTTTTATTTACAATAATGTATATATTATATGTATTTTCTTTGCGTGGAAGGTCTAATTAATAAAAACATCTTTTAATATTGATAGGCAACGTTTTGGACTTTATCAATATTAAGAGATGTTTTTATTAATTGGACCTTTCACACGAAAAAAATACATATAAAATTGACAAAAGGTCTAAACTGAAGAATATGGACATAAACGTATGTAAATTAAGTGAAAATAAGTAGATTTTACCATTAGATTAAAAAATTTCCGATCTGAAATAAAATTTCCGGTGTTTTCCCGGTTTTTCCCGATTTCGGGAAATCGGGGAAAACCAGGAAAACCCCGGAAATGGTCTGCTAGACACCCTAATTATGATGTCACGAATTATCGACGAGGTATAAAAAATATTCAGCAATCCTATTTTAAAACAAACAAAGACATCAAGTTGAAACTTAAGAGAATGATAGGAAATATGAATGGGCACATCTGTTTTGTGTCATTTTTTTCAAAATTTTGAAAAAATGACGACAGATGTGCCCTATAATATTTTCTATCATTCTCTTCAGTTTCAACTTGACATTTGTTTGTTTATACATATTTTTTATACCCCGTCGGTAATTCGTGACATCATAACGTATCACACGCCCTTAAGCAAATCTTTGTCCCAAGGTGAATTAACGTTAATAAACTAAATCTAATCCAAAATAAAATAAATGGAATGTTATTGTAAATTCGAATAACCTTATAGTCCAACACTGCCAGACATCCATCAAAGCAGTTATTCGAATACCCAGAGGATTAAATGCACAGTGGATTCCAGACAGTATTAAAGCACATTCCATAGTTCATGCGCGCTACGATTTTCACACATTACGTCATGACGATTTTACTGTTACGTTATTTATACAATTACACAATAAAGAAGGCATTTCTTCATATTTTATGTGGTTTCCTCGTAACCAGTATGATTCTACAATCAGAACAGTTTTAAATTCAAGTTTTGAATAAACAAATTTTAAAATAAAAAAAAGAAATGAATTTACGAATAAAGCCGCAGAATTTAATTTGACCAAAAATGTTTAGTTAAATCTAAAAACACTGACTCTGGAGTCAGTATAGTTTATAGCTTTTGCTGTTGCTCTTTTAAAATCTGCTTTTGCTGACATAACAACTTATTATCTAGTAAAATTGTACCTCGCTTTAACAAACTCACGCGTTAAGTGAGACTGTGCTACTTTTTTACTCGGCATGCTTCAAGTGATCATGAATTTTTCGCTCTAGGCCACTGGCTTTGTAATCGGCCTATTATGCATAAAAGAATCAGCCATCATTGTTGTCAAAGTGAGGAAACGAGTTTCTTGGAACTTCAAGCGGATTTTTCTTTTTCCTTCTATTATATTCAATCAGCTGTGCCAGATATAGGGAGCCTGATTCCCAGACATGATTATTCCAGCTCCTTTTATCCCTTTTTCTAACCTGTCTATTATTATCGCAGACTCCAAGTCCGATTTGGCTCATGATCTATTTCTTTCTTCTCAATTAAACAATTGTCACTGATAGAGTCGTCCCTTCTTTTCCATATGAGGGGACCTGCTGTTCACCAAATTAACTTCTCCAGACAAACGATTGTCATCTGACTGATAGAGGTTCGTTGAAAGTTAAAAGCAATTCCTTTGCTTCGCCAGTCTCAAAATAAACTCTGATCTTTTATTCTGATGGATGCTTTCATGCTTTTTGTAGCAAGAAAAATGTCAGTCATTTAAAATAATAAAGTAGATAAGAAAAATATATTCACAGGGATCACAGCGGTTTAGAAGTTCAATTCTTTTCGAAAAAAGGGAAAAATTTGTTTCCGAGGGGTTATTCACTAGCAATTTTGATATGCACCTGAAGTCAAGAATTCATCGAATTTAAAAGAATTCAAAGAATTCAAAGAAATCAAAAGAATTCAAAGAATTCCAAGAATTCAAAAGAATTCAAGATGAATTCAAAAGAATTTAAAGAATATAAGATGAATTCAAAGAATCCAAAGTAATTTCCAAAAAATACAAGGTGAATTCAAATGAATTCAAAAGAATTCAAAGAATAGAAGGTGAATTCAAAAAAATTCAAAGAATACAAAAGAATTCAGGAACCTGAATTCCGTAGTGGTCAACTCCTCATTTATTTCTTTTATGTACCAAGGAAGCCAATAAAAGTTAATAAATACAACATTTTTGAGACAACTCAAATTTCATTAACAAATAAAATTACAATGACTGTAATTAAATCATAAAAATATTATCAAAGGCTTTATAATACTCAGTGGAGGATTATATTGACCCTCGATGAAAATAATCGTTTATAATATTGGATGTTAGTTTTGGCTTTAGGGTCAGAATAAATAATTCAATTAATTTTTAATTGGACCAAACGTTTCGGCGCATAATGGTGGCCCTCATCAGTGGTTAATGTTTATTCTTGTGGAAATTGGTAAGTGCGTATGCATTCTGACAGAATGAACGTTGAAGTTAACGAGAGAGAGGAATTCCGACAGCAAATATTTCCGAACAAAAAATTTTTCGAATAAAAATTAACGACATATACAAATTTTCGGCTGCTAAAATCGCTGACAAGAATAATTTAGATTTCTGAATTATGAAATTACCAAAATTTTAAATTTAAAACAAATCAAATTCCTGAAATGAGTCTGTTAAATTTCTCCAGAATCTTAAAAAAATCCTCAAGAGTCTTAATTTAATAATATACTTCACAAACTGGACTTCTATAACCTTTGGAACTCTCTAGAGTTTTCCAAAATCCTTAATGAAATCTTCTGGATTTCTTGACAATCTTCTAGAATATTTTTAATTTTCCATTTATGTAACTTGTAAATTGGTTAAATCTCCTAAAATCTTTTAAAATCCTTCAGAATATTCAATATATTTTATAATGTTTTAGAATCTTCCAAAGATTTCCTGATTCTCCTAGAATCTTCTAAAACCATCCAACAGTGTCTATAAACCTTCTAAAATTTCCCAGAATTTTTTAAAACTCTTAGAGACACATCCATACTTTTTCAGAGTTCTAGAATTTTCTAAAATACCTCAAAACCTACGATTTTTCAAAATTTTCTAGACTATTTCAGAATCTTTTAGAATCCTCAAAAATCTTTTGAATTTTGTCTTAAACATCTAATATCTTCTAGTCGCTTCGAGACTTTTTTTTTAAAACTTGCGAAAAGTCTACGAAATTTTAGCAAGATTCTTAAATTTAAAAAAAAATTCCCTTAAAGATTAAGGGAATTTTTTTTGTAATTTAAATTTAAATGATGCTATAGAATTCTGGGAATTGTGAAGTTTAGAATATTTTTGACATGTCTAGAAGATTCTGGAACAGTTTAGTATATATTTTAAAATATTAAAGAATTTTGGGAGATTTTTTAAGATTAAAAAAATTTAAATTAGATAAAAATTAAATTTAAAATCCTATTTAACGTCCAATAATCAAGTTAATATGTAAAATTCTTGAAAAAAACCCAAGAATCCACCGACCAAATTTGGACAAACACAATAAAATGTTCCTTTATAAATCCAAAAAAAGGGGGTCCAACCAAAAGAACCCACCAAAATAAAAAAGAGGAAAGAAAAATGAGAAGGCAACCAACTAAATCCCCTTCTTTCTCTTTTTTTATTTTTAGAAATAAAAAAGAAGAAGGAAGGGGATTTGGTTGGTTGCCTTTTCTTTCCTCTCTTTTATTTTGATGGGTTTTTTTGGTTGGACCCTTTTTTTTTGGATTTTTAAAGGAACATTTTATGGTATTTTTCCAAATTTGGTCGGTGGATTCTTGGGTTTTTTTCAAGAATTTTACATATTCTTTAAGATTTTATAAGATTACAGGAGAACCCAGAAGAAATAATATGTGCTTGAAGTTCTGAACGAAATTTTTATTTGATTTGACTTTAAACTCAAATTTGTTCTAAAATATTGGTGTTTTAACAATGAAACTAATACAATGATAAAACAGCACATCTTTATTTTGTAGTTGGAACAATATTTCAAAATAAATTTGAGTTAAGGAGGATCATATGGGAGTGGGGGGAAATATAAAAACTAAAATCATTACCACGATTGAAAATAATATCAATGTAGATTTTAAGAGACAAATATATACTTTACCGGAAAAAATTTGAAGTCATAGAAAATATCATTTTTAATAGTGAGGTCATTGATGGAAAAACAGCACATAACCCTGTGTCATTACATAGATTATGGACCTTTTTTCTATCAAGGGCTTCAATTACTGTTGATCGAAATTTCAAGTAGTTTTTCCAACTTTATTCTTGAAAAATCGTTGAACTTTAATGATTGTTTATTTGGTTCATTATGTAATTATCTAAGTATCCAAGACTTTATCATAGGAATAATTAAAAAATAATTATCCTTAAAAATACAGCTATTTGTTTATTCTCATGTTATGTATAAACAAATAAATCTATTTTTAACGATAATTATTTTTAAAATTATTCCTGTGGTGAAGTCACAGGTAATTAAATAATGATATAATAAAATATAAATAATAAATAATATATTATATAATATAATATATTATATATAATTATAATAAAAATAAATAATAAAATATAATAAAATAATAAATAAACCCTCAATTATTAAAATCCGACGATTTTTCAAAAATAAAGTTGGAAACTACGTGAAATTTCGACCTACAGTAATTGCTATTAAAATAATTGCTATTAAAATGATATTTCTATCAAATTTTTTTCCAGTAAATTTGTATTTTGGAATTCACATTGACTAATAAAGATGAAGTAAACTTTGGACAACGATTCTATGTTCAGACACCACTTTTGGAAGTTTATACATAAAAAAGTATTACATTTTACGAATTATTAAAAAAAGGTTAGAAAATAAATGCCAATCTCTCTCATATGACAGAACTTTCATAACATTATAACAATTTTATTCAGAGAAAATAAATATTCGGCCGACCATTGATACGTGTCCGGAGACTAGTGCACTTATCTTATTATTTAAAAAAATTGTAATTAATTAAGTTTTTATACGTTTCCCCCACTCCCGCATGATCCTCCTTAAGAAAAAAAATTTTGTTCATTTGAACATTCAAAATTTCAGATATCTACATGAAAAACAGATTCTAGAAAATATTTTAGAAAACCCAAAAGATAGACGGTTACGGAAGAGTTTAGAAAATTAGATGATGGAAAATTTTGAAAGACATTGAAAGACTCCGGAGGATTTAGAGTCAGTCTAGAAAACTTTAGAAAATTTGAGAAAAGTTTTCAAGTTTCTAGAAGATTCTAGAAAGCTACGAATCTCTAACGTTTTAATATTATATCTCGTATTTTTGAATGACATATTTGCCATTTTTGAATGCCATTTCTATTTATTATAATTCTTGAAAAATTAATCGGAACTTTGAGTAAAAAGGGGGGAAAAATTATAAAAAATAGGGATTTTAGAGGATCTTAAGAAAAATAGGGGAAAAAAGTGAATAGGAGACTGACTGTGAATTCATATTGAATAGAGTCAAATACTTCGAAGAAGAAATAGAAAATTTCCTTTATGATTTCAAAAGCACCTTGCTGACAACTTTTAGAGCCATCGAATAAATGCAAATAAGTATGATGAATCGATGCACGTGCACGATGACGTGAACTTAAATCTAACTTAACTCTGACGCAATTCTTTCTCTAGAGATGATGAGATTCTTGCAAAGACTTAAATATTTATCGAGAAGTGTCCCTTTAGAAGATTTAATTTAATTTTGAAGATAATTGAAAATCAGTCCCTGAATGTGACTAGACTTATGAACGCGGTGCTTCCTTTTAAGTACCTTGTACAAGGGTGAGATCGAGCACCCTCGTTGGTCAGATCCATCTCTTAAGTGAGAGATTAACGTCTATAAATGTGGGCATTATACTGTCTTGATCACTCCCCAGCGAATTCATGATGTTGCACAATCGTTGTTGTAATAGGAGGAGAGCATGCAAAGGGAAAAACTGTGCTAGCCCTTGTATCTTAGAACATGAAGTACTTTTCCACTTTATCTTTCGTGCTTAATGGCTTGAAGCACACGTTGTTTGCACATACTTTAGGTTAGGGGGTACTTCTCTGAAACGTAATATTTACCGTCTCCGCTTCTACTTCGAGCTGCTACTGGCAGCACTATCGATACTTACATTACTATCCTCATGTTTGATAATACATTATCGCTCTAATTATACTTTGGAGTACTCTTTGAAACTCCTCGTTACAAGTTTCATCGCTTGTGCTATGAAAATATTTTCCAGTGAATTAATATTTAAAGCGAGACACAATTTTTTGAGATCTCAGGGATGACAGCGATTGAATAGTTCAATTTTAGGGGAAATAGGGGGATATATTTTCGAAAAAGGGTACTTTTTTAAAAAAGGGGAAAATTTTTTTTTGATTAAAAATACTAGGGGAGTGAATAAATATTAATATTATAATTATATTAATATTATATTTTATAAATATAAATATTAAGTGGAATGTTTATAGAAACAGGAAAAAAAGGAACAAAATTAATTTCAATGCATTTTGAAAAAGGCAGCAATACATTTCTGAGAAAAAATTAGTTTGAGTCAATATTCGTCTAATAATAATTGGTATTTTGTGCTTTTTCTTTAATCTTACTAAACATTCGTAATTTTTATCCAATCTTACTCTCTAAATCTGAATCAGTGAGAAGTGGGTCACTAAATAAAATCAGTGACAATAAGTGAGATTTCACTGAGAATATTAGTGAAATCTCACTGATTGTCAGTGAAAATCGTTACTGATTTGATTTAGTGACCCACTTTGCACTGATTCAGATTTAAAGAGTAATGAACAATATCTCATTTTGTTCATTAGAACATTCTCTACAATCCTGTTCGTTGAATTTAATTACAAATAATTTGCTTGTGATTTGTTAAATAAATTTTGTACAGTCTATAGTTTCTGAATAAATAATTATATAAAATAATCTACAAATGTTCCCAGCTAATACATTCCGTTCACAGCATGAAGTTGGTTCGCAGAGATGCTTTTGTTTTTTTTTATTATTTTATATTTTGAGATTGGTTTTTAGGGTAAGAGAAGCAATTCTTGAAGAGAAGAGAAGCAACTCACCTTAGCCCAATTATTGTCATGCCAAAAACTGAAGTGAATTTATTTAATTTTGGATCAATATTTGATTTCAGTGGATAACTAATATATGCATTAGGCGTAAAAATGATGGTAGAATTAAATTAATTAAAGCAAAACAAGCTAAACAGTCGTATTATCTAATAAATTGGTACTCTTACGCTATATAATAATAATAATAATAATAATAATAATAATAATAGGTTTCCATTCGCAGTGTGAAATTGCTTCACTATTGATAATTGTTGTGATGTTGACGTTTTTCAATTGTTTTCAATAAAATTTTAATTTCGCCACCTGATTTTAAAATTAAATTGGTGCATGCCTGTTCTGTTTTATAATACTAAACTTTTGCAAAACCTGTTAGTAAGTCATTTGCATATTATGTATAAATAATATAAAGATAATTAACTATTAATACTATTAATTGACGTACAATTTTCGAAAATTTAAAATTTAATCCAAACAATTAACAGTGTTTTCAGTTGAAAATGATTTAATTTTTAACGTTTTTAGTTCAAAATGCCGTTTAACTAAGAACATTAACAATTAACTCAAACACGTATTTTAAATATGTATAGAATTTTTAATACGTGTCATTATACAATTTGAGTAGAAAATGTATACAATTTTATGTATATAATTATATATATTAGTACATTAAATCAATCAAAATTTTGATATAGTTTCCTTTTTTAAGCAACATCTTCTAATTTCTTCAATTTACATTGCATTGTCTATTATTTTATGGAAAAGGTAATACTTATAGTGAACTTGATGTTTAATTCCTGTAAATATAAAATAAGTGACAATTATTGTTGAATAGTTATAAGGAAAAATTACTAATAAGTAAATAAATAATACAAATTCATGGTTGCTTTTTAAAATAATTATTCAATTCGCTTTAGAAGGGCGTAATTCAGAGGTCTAATAATAATGAAATGTAAATACTGCCGATTTAGCAACCACCACATGATTTAGTAACCATTTTTACGATCTTTCATACAGTAATGATTAATTCGCACTATCAATTAATTTAGTAGAAAAATTTATTACTAAAGTCAAATTCAGTACTGTGACTAAAATGAATTAGCAGTATTTTACTGTTAGACTGAAAATTAGTAAAAATGGTTTTTAAATCATTTGGTGAACAAATCGACACAGTTTCATTAATTAAAAGTGACTATTAAAAATTTAGAGAGTATGTATAATTACATATTATCAAAAATGTATGCATTTCATTATTATTAGATCTAAAAATTACGCCCTTTTAAAGCGAAGCGAATAATATTATTTTAAAAAGCAACCATGAATTTGTACTATTTATTTACTCATTCGTAATTTTTCAATATAACTATTCAACACTTTTCGCTCACTTATTTTATATTTACAGGAATTAAACATCAAGTTGACTATAAATATTGACTTTTTCATAAAATATAAGGCAATGGAATGTGAGTTGAAGAAATTAGAAGATATTTAAAAAAAAAGAAAACTATATTAAAATCTTGATTGTTTTAATGTGCTTATATAAAATTGTACATATGTTTCATTCTCAAATTGTATGCTCAAAATTTGACGAAAATGATTTTTAAATAATATTTAAATACGCTTCCTCTGAATTGAAAATTGTATAATGAAGTGTATAAAAAAATTATATATACATACATATAGTATTTTTTTGTATTCACTTCAAATATATTTTAGTATTTTCTTTTACTATCTTTTAACACTTGCTAATGCAACGTTTCACGCAGCACACATATAAAATTGCTAGTTTTAACTAAAATTCAACGAACAGAATTGTAGAAAATATTCCAATTAACAAAATCAGCTATTGTTCAGTCAAATTGGATAAAAATTACGAATGTTTAGTAAGATTAAAGAAGTACTCCAATAACAATATGAAACATTCCAATAACAATATGAAATATTCCAATTAACAAAATGAGCTATTGTTCAGTCAAATTGGATAAAAATTACGAATTTTGAGTAAGATTAAAGAAATACTCCAATAACAATATGAAACATTCCAATTAACAAAATGAGCTATTGTTCAGTCAAATTGGATAAAAATTACGAATTTTGAGTAAGATTAAAGAAAAAACATAAAATTTCAAATAACGATTTAAAAACACAAATGATTTTGATCCAAAATAATTTTTCCTACGAAATTTATTACTCACTGAAAAAAAATGGTTAGTTGGGCCAACTATTTTATAAGTAGGCGTAAATATTCAGTTTGTTGCAACAACAATTTGAATATGTAGTTACATCGACAGTTAAAAGTTTGTAAATACTAAAGTAGTTTCTCCAACCACTAAAATAGTTGGCCCAACAACCCATTTTTTTCAGTGAAACATCTTCTAAAATTCATTGAAATTAATTTTGGTTCTTTTTTCCTGCTTCTATAAACCGTTCTTTAGAGGGGTCGAGCATCCGTAAGTAACTTTGAGATACTTTCTTTCTAACTGGGAAAGAATCAAAAATAATTTTTTAATAATAGATTTAAAAATTTCATAATTAAAGCATAAAAATGAATTTATTGTTTAACTTTAAAAAAAAAGTAGTTGAAATGTATAAATGTATAAATCTGAGTAAACTTGATGAAATAATGAGTGAATAGAACATTGCAAATAAAGTAAATGAAAAGTTTTTTAAATAGCGATAACAAATTTTGAAACCACATTCAAAACTTTATTTTTAAATTATAAAAAAATAAATTAATGATAGTTGACAGTAATCACCATTTTTTAATGTAATTTTCTATTTATGATCATTCTTGGGGGAAAAAAACTTGAAAAACTTCGAAAAAAAAGAGAAAAAGAGGGAAATATCTCAATTTAAGAGATTTTAGGGTGTTTTGAGAAAAATAGGAGGAAAAAGGGGGAAAAGGGGACTGACTCTGATTCCTGAGATATGTGCCAATGGATATTTCTTGATATCTCACAAAGAATAAAATGCCTCCATTTCCTGGACATTTTGGATTCGAAAAGTAAAATTAATTTTTTATTTACGCAGATTATTAGAAAATCGATATTTTGAAGCTTGCTTAAATAATTTACAATTTTGAAAGTAGATCAGAGTGGATGTTGATGAACCATATGAATTGAAAACATTAGCAGAACTAGGCAAAGA
>JBAGKK010346444.1:0-19188 GCA_037177015.1 Euceroptres primus
TACGATGATTTATATTTTAAAAACTTATTGAATTTGGGGGTAAAATTTGCTTAGTTTTTAATTTTTATTATTAAAAAAAATCACCGGTCGAAAAAACAAAAAATAGATAAAAGTTCTATCTCATTCTCTACAAGACTATATTTTTAAAAAATTAAATTTTCGACTTTTAAAATTTTCATAAACTCAGACGTGGGGACAATACTTTTACGCTTTTTCAAGCGCTCATCAGATTATTCGATCCGGACGCTCAATTATGAGCGATTCTCTGGTACCTTACGATTTTCATATTCAAAAATTTTGAAATCTAAAGCAGGTTCCAGAGAAATGCTGTTATTCACTATAAAAAATAATTCTGTTGTTCAAATAAAGAGAGAATGATTTTATTCAGTAATTCGGCTTATCCAATTTTCTGAGTTTATGAAAAGCTTTTTAGTGTTGTGGCTCGAATGACCAATATTCTTGGAAAAGCGTCGAATAGACTCTAAAAGTAAACATTCGTACGACTCGTTGAACGCATTTTATGGTCGCAGTGCTTTGATACGGTCAGCGGAGAGAAAAGTCGCTGATGCACTGCAACCTCAGATCAGGATTCTACCCTGGCTCGCTTTAAACGAAGTTGGTAATCGAAACTGAACAAAAATCTCGTGGAAATACTTTAAATTTAAAAATACACAATAAATCGGATTTATTTGTCCCAGGTCTTTCTCGGAGAGTTTGCAGCAGCAAAAGTATCGACAATGATAATTCAAGTGGACGACAATCCCCAGGAGTACAGATTCCGCTCCTCTGGTATATGTATTTGCACAGGATCTGGATCGAGGTCATGGTTTCGGGCTATGAATTTTCAAGGAAGAGAAACAATACAAACAATAGTGTCACTAGCAACTAATGCCTTCCAGCTAGATGACAAGTCTGCTGACTTACTCACGCAGAAGTATCGCAATCTTTACGTCTTTGATCCAGGTATAGACATTATAGTAAAACCAGAAAGAAAGAAAAAGAAAAAATGACTTAATTAAATTCAGTTAAATTCAAAGAAAAATGAAAGCGATACTTGTAGATTGTATGTATATAAAAAAATAATGTTTTCTTTTTAGAAGAGAACCGAATTGCATACAAGATTAGAAACTTATATCAAGCATCATCTTGGCCAAAACCTAAGGATCTTCCAGATATACAGATTTGCAAAAAAGTCCTGATCAAGTCACTTAGTTTTGATGCTGGTCTCGTAGTGGATTGTAGTGTGTGTTTGCCATTTAACCACGGTACCAAAGCAGTATTGGAGGTTCGACCAGAAGATGCCCTCAAGACAATTGTGTTAATTTAGACAAAAAATCCTGAGACTAATTTGAAGATCAAAAATCCAATTAATTCTCTCAATCATTTCAGTCTTCTTAAATTATTGAATTATTAATAATTTTGTCATCAGACACACTGAGAGGAAAATGAATATCTGGATATTTAACTATTAGGGTGGCGCTTAAAAATTAAAATTCGTATTTTCCAAAACGGTACCCGTCCATTTTTTTCCTTTTTATGAGAGAAACTCCGTGGAATTTTTACAAATTTTTTGAAACAGTTTTAAGGGGGTGAGATACGTTATGATGACATGAATTCCGCTTGGGTATAAAAAATATTCGGTGGTCCTATTTTTAAATAAACAAAGATATCAAGTTGAAACTTAAGAGAATGATAGAAAATATGAATAGGCACATCTGTTATGTGTCATTTTTTCAAAATTTTGAAAAAATTTGTTTTCAAAATGATTTTTCTTCAAAATTTTGAAAAAAAATTTCTTTAAAAATAAGTTTTCTTCAAAATTTTGAAAAAAAATGACAACAGATGAACCCCGTCATGTTTTCTATCAATCTCTTAAGTTTCAACGCGATATATTTGTTGGTTTAAAAATAGGACCGAAGAATATTTTTTATACCCCGTTGGTAATTCATGACATCATAACGTATCGCACGCCCTTAATGGTGCCTGGAAGTTTTTAAAATTTTTTAAATTAAAAAATTTTTCAAATTTGTTCTACAATAAGGACATTTTTGCAGTAGCCAGTTGTGAGACGTGAAACGCATAGAATTCAATAGTGTTGTCTCACTTTATTGACTACCTCGAAATTGTTCTTACTGTATGGCCTGTATGGGTGAAAAAATTATGGAGAATTTTTTTTATATACAGTTTTAGGTAGCAAGTAAAACTATAAAATGCACAGTGTAAAAAATATATTTTTGTTCAAAATTAGAATTTTTAACGAACAAAAAGTTAGTTTTTGAATTCGGCTAAATTAACTTCAATTTTAAATAAGTTGAAAAAATTTTACATGATAGGGGAAAGTTTCCTAAGACGGGCTACCTCCTAAGACGGGCCACCCTTAATATTTTTGTATGAAAATATTATATTCATCACTTATGTATGAAGATACATGCTCAGCAGAATTTTAATTATTTTGAAAGTGGTTTTTTTTGCATTGGAAGTAAATTAACGAAAACAGAAGGGAAAATTATTTTTGTACATTAGAGAACGAACTTTCACCTGTTTTAGAAGTTATGATTTAATAAGTTCTAATGATTTGAAGGTGTAAGTTATTTTTTTTATATATAATTTTGTAAACTTTGCAATTGTTACTTACGTTTTATTAATTTTTATGCTGTTTAATAAAAATATTTAAAAAATTGTAAACATGCTAAATTCCTAAGACGGGCCCCGGTTAGACTAAAAACTACTGATGATAAAAGTGTAATCTGCTTTATCTATGAATTGCCGACGGTACACCGAAAATACGTCAGATACTTAAATTTTCCGCCATAATTAGTACCTTTCCTAAACTATTTATTGCTGTTTGATCATGAACAAGAAATTTTTTAAAATATGTTGTTATTTTTGTTATATTAATGTTATATTAATAAATTATCGATCTATAGATCAATAATTTATTGATAAATTATTATTATTATTATTATTAATTATTATTACTTATTTATAAATTATTTTTATTCATCGTATACAATGAATAACATTTGTCATTATACAACTTTTTATAAATATTAAGTTCGTGATCTTTGTTAATACTTGTTTTCTGTTAGACCTTATTTAACGTTCATTTCACGTTTTATAATGAATTTTGAATTTTATTTATAAACGTTTATAAAGTATTTATAAACGTACAGAATACATTTAGACAGTGCGCTACAAATAAAATGTATCAATATCTAGTGTTCAATTACATAGCTTTTTTGATTTTTAAAAGGGACCTGTCTTAGAGGATACCGGGTTGCTTAAGACGGAAAAAATACATTCTTTTCAACATCGAAATTTATTGCCTTTTAAAAATTTTTTAAACTTTTAAGCATAAGAACTTTGTAAAGCAAACATGAAACTATGATGTCAGTAATCGCTTTTGCTTCTGAAGTTCCTTAAAATCGAAAATTTTCTGAAAATATGGAAGGAGGCAACTTTTCCCTACTTGTTTAGTTTGAAACAGAGTAATAGAGAAATGCACCATCATTTTATTTCACCTGAAAAAAATTTTTCTACTTTACCATAACAGTTTAAAAATCACTTAAAATGGCAAAAATCACCAAAATAAAAAATATAAAATTTTTTTAGCGAAAACGAAATGATGGAGCGACACTCTGTTTCAAACAAAGAAGAATCATGTAAAACTTTTTCAACTTATTTAAAATCTATGTTAATTTAACCGAATTCAAAAAGCCATTTTTTTTGTTAAAAAAATTAATTTTGGACAATTTTTTTTCATTTGGAATTTTATAGCTTTAATTTCTGCCTAAAACTATATGTAAAAAAATAGAACCAATTTGAAAAATTTCCAAATTTAAAAAATTTAGAAACTTCTTGGCACTTCTAAAACTTTTTTTAAAACCAAAAAATTCCTAGGGGTTTCTTCCACTAAGAAAAAGTACGTCTTTCAATTTTTAAGCGCCGTCTTATTGACTGTGGGACGACGATCTATATATTAAGGTTTAATATCTATATATTAAGGCTTACTATCTAGATATTGAGGGTTAATATCTAGATATTAAGGCTTACTATCTAGATATTGAGGGTTAATATCTAGATATTAAGGGTTAATATCTAGATATTAAGGGTTAATATCTAGATATTAAGAGTTAATATCTAGGTATTGAAGTTTAATTGTATCTAAACTCTCAATTTAGTCGTATGTCATATTTCAACGAAAGATTTCTACCTGCGAACGTAAATCGGAAAATCACCGTGCCAACCTGACCAATCAAGTTTAGAGCTTGTAGCTTCTAAAGCTGGTTGAATTTTAAGATTAAAATTTTTAACACTAACATTCATAACATTTTTTCACAGAAAAAATTTTAATATTAAGGTTTAATGTCTAGATATTAAGGTTTAATATCTAGATCTTAGATATAATGTTAAATATAAATATCCAGATAATAATTCTTAATTACCATTTTTCTCAGTGCAGATTTATTTATAATTTATAAGAGATAATCATAAATGCAGGAATTTTAATTTCTTGTTACAGTATTGAATAATAATATTCTCGTTACGTGAATAAATTTCCTATCTTGTAAAGAATTTTCGCCTAGAATTTCAAACCCTTGAAGGCTAATTTGATGCACCAAACAGCGGTATCTTTTTTTCCGGAAGAGAAGCAATAAACGACGAAACTAAAGTGGAAAAATCACACATTGGGATGAAAGATACCCAAAATATCTCCGGATAGGGCATGTTAAATTATAGTCTCGTCGAACACACCGGTAATTTAATACCTTACGTGCCTCAAGTAAGCTAGGGGAGCGTTTCTTGGTTTGTAGTCGCACCCTCTGAAACCCGCAAATCAACTTGCCCTATCCTTCTATATATCCTATGGGGAGGGAAAGAACAGCACAGAGGTTCTTCTCAACTTGGTTAGAGTTGAAGAAATTCCCTCATTGGTTATATGTCTCTCTCTCTCTCCCTCCCTCCCTCTCTCTCTCTCTCTCTTTCTGCCCTTAAAGTCCAGCACGTTTCCATTAAAACTGTAATTTCAGCTTCGAACGAACCGCAGACACTCCCAGGGATAAGTGTACCCGCCTTTGCCTAAGTGCATCCAACTGGCTCTCTTACTTGGGGCAAAAGTTGTAGGTACTTTCGAACTCGGTACAGGGTAAAGCCCTCAGTGCTGCCATTTTTGGGATTCGCATAAACCACGAGCGGTAAAAAGAGTTTCTCATCGGTGCCGAAAGACGCCGATTCAAGCTGAAACCTTCCGCTAGTGGTGAGCTTAAGTTTTATTGCGAAGCTATTTGTGGTTTTGCTATCGTTTCAGAAAAGACGAAGTACCCTTTGTACCTTATCTTGTTCATAAAATTTTTATGAATATTTCGTGACATTGCAGTAGTGGTTTGACATTCAGTAACTAAAAGACATTAGAATTTATTAAAATATTGCTGAGTGACTAAGTAGGCTCTATCAGAAAAACTCATTTTTTCTAGAACAGTATCGAAGTCTGGGCTAATGCCTGTTTTTTATATTTTTACGAAGATAAGAGAAATTCCACTTTTTCCAAACCAAATTATGTAATAAAAAAATTTACGCAAAAAGGACAGCTTAAAAAGCAAACTTCCTAAAATCCAATTTTAGGCTCATTAGAGACAGATGAAAGATGATGAAAAATAAGAGAAATAGGAAAGAGTCGGGTAGCTCCGACCACTTGTGATTTTAAATAAACTATACGCTATGCGATGATAAATCATCATTTTTGTACTTCAGGATTGTCGCAAAGTGTAGTTTTAAAAATATTGACTCATATCTCTCATCAGCTTAGAAGAAAATCTGGTCCAAATATTTCGTCTGTAGTCAACAAAGGCATCTTGTGAAATGTGGATCGACTTTATTATCAAATATTTGCAAGATTACAAAAATATTAGATTGGTCTTTTATAAGGATATATAAACTAACTCTCGAACTATGTGACCTGTAATTTTTGTATAATAATTACAAGTATTTTCTTGTTTATATGAGTTTTACTGTAACATATCACAGTAGGCACAGTGGGCTTGGATTAAGTTCAACCCAAAGGGGCTTGCACCTCTCGTTTTTCATCTGAAATGATTTCAGTGATGCCTCGCGATTATTTTGAGACCAAAAAGAAAAAAATCGCTGGAGGGATTGTTGAATAAACTTAATTTTTTATTTTTATTTGCAGGTTATTATGTATATTGCCGTAAAAACAACTCCAAAGTGGTGCTTTTGCGGCTTACAAAAATTAAAATGAATTAAAGTTCCTGAAAACTAAAAGAAAATATTTTTATCTCATATAGTTTAAGAGATACAACCTTCGAAAATTGTATTTTTCTGAAAAATTTGACGAAAAAAAAATGCAGTTTTAGTTTTTATTAAATAGAATATTGTCCGTGCACTATAGTCAAAAATAGTCAGAAAATTCGTTACAGCAGACTTAATTTCAAGCAAATCTAAAAAAGAGAAAGGTTCTATCTCCCATACATCCAAAGTTATAGCGTGTTGAAAAATATCCACTTTTATGAAAATTCGTCAAACAGTAAATTTTTTCGAAGAATTGCGTTTCTACTGCACTTTACGTTAAAAGTTGTCCTTATAATAATAAAAGTACATAAAATTACCTAAAAATCTGAAAAACTTTATTAATTTCTGAAAACACAGCTATAAAATTTTATAGTTGCATTTCAGAAATTATTAAAGTTTTGCAGATTTGTAGGTAATTTTATATATTTAGGTAATTTTATACAGCTATAAAATTTTATAGCTGTATTTCAGAAATTATCAAAGTTTTTCAGATTTTTAGGTAATTTTATGTACTTTTATTATTATAAGAACAAATTTTAACGTAACGTGCAGTAGAAACGCGATTTTTCGAAAAAATTTACTGTTTGATGAATTTTCATAAAAGTGGATATTTTTCAACGCGCTATAACTTTGAATCTATGGGAGATAGAACATTTATTTTTTTTAGATTTGCTTGAAATTGAGTCTACTTTAACTCATATTGTGACTATTTTTTATTACAGGGCAAAGAAAATATGCTATTTCACAAAAACTAAAATTAAATTTTTGTTTCGTCAAATTTTTCAGAAAAATATAAATTTTGAAGGTTGTATCTCCTAAACTATATAAGATAAAATTATTATTTTTTTTCAGTTTTACAGGAAATTAAATTAACTTTATTTTTTGTTGTATCAAATTTAAAGTAGGATGTTCTGAAGTGAAAAAATACTCATCCCATTTTTTGTTTTTGATGGAAAATGTGTTTTAGAGATTGCTCAAGTCGCACGAATAGAATAAAACAACTTTTTCCCCATTTTCTTGAAAACTGTTGGTTTTAGCAAAAAAATATACACGAAAAAAGATGTTTGCTTTTTTCAGTGAACATTTTTTGTCCATAAGAACGATGATTTTGTGCCTTTCGGGTCTAGAGGGTCGTAATAAGGTCAAAAATGTATTTTTTGTTTACACCTTTTTTGTCTCAAAACCGTTTTGGAGACAGTAGATCACTTAAACGTGGATAAAAAGGCTTTTTTACCATTTTTTTCTAAAACTTTTGATGAAGGTGTAAAAACCCTACAAAAAACGTCGGATTGAAAAGTATTGAAGTGTATTAATAATTTAATGCGATTTAATCCCGCTTTCACATTAATTCTTATTTAATTCGTATTACTTGTAGACAGTTCGAAAACATTTGAATGCGACGACGCTTTCGCATTAAAAAATATTTTTATATTAGAAAGATTCAGAGGTATTTAATCACATTCGCACTAATGCGAACTCTCGCATTAAAAAGTATACATTTCCGTTATAATTCTTTTCCTATTCAAAATGTATACAAAGTTTAAGCGTGCTATTCGCAAACCTCGCATTCAAAAGTATTGGTTGGAGTCCAAATGCGAGCTTGTCGAAAAGCGGAATTCCAGACAACATCTCCTGAATGCGAAGCAATACTTTTTAATTTAAAGCTCTTTGCAGGGAATAAATTACACGGAAGGTCAAGATACTGAAAAATGAACAACTTTTGTTTCAAATATTATATGCAAAACTATTCATTCAGTAAAATCAAAAATTTTATAGTTTCTTTTAAAAAATACGTATAATTTTATTTATTTAAAATTGTTTTGATAGAAATATTATTTATTATAAACTCTTTTTAGCTAGTAAATTATCATTGTTTTTGCATATTGAATGGAGAAGGTAAAATACATTGTTGATATCGAAATAAGATTAATCTGATTTTGAGATCATTAAATTTTTGGCGGTGTTGTTCAACGACTTGTAGTAAGTACTGTTTTAAACTTTACGCTTGCATGAAAAGTCACTGCAATTATTTTTTGTTCTTTTTTATGTAAAAAATGTTAAATTCATGGAGTTCAGAAATCATAGCCCGGACTGTCACTTCTCGGTTCTGCGGTTTGTGAACTTTTACAGTGTTATTAACTACAAGAAACTACAAGTACGACTTGTACTATTACTTGTACTCGTACTACAAAAACAAGTTGTCGAACAAAACCGTAATAAAAACATAAAAAAGATGATAATTTACTAGCTAAAAAGAGTTTATAATAAATAATGTTTCTATCAAAAAAGTTCTAAATGAATAAAATAATACGTATTTTTTAAAAGGAACTAAAACTATTGATTTCACTAATTAAATAGTTTTAACATATAATATTTGAAACAAAAGTTGTCCATTTTAAGTATATTCACCTTCCATGTAATTTATTTTCGCACCCTCATCAAAAATTTCAGAAAAAAAATGGTAAAATAGTACATTTCGATACGTGTATGAGAGATGATTATTTAGCGCACGAGACGTTTTTCGCACGAGCGAAAAATCATGTCAAAGTTGAGATTTTGATGTTAGAGTCGTATAAAAGCTTTTTTCTCCACGTTTAAGTGATTTACTGCCTCCAAAACTGTTCTAAAACAAAAAAAACATAAACAAAAAATGTTCGCTAAAAAAACAAACATATTTTTTCGCGTATATTTTTTCGCTAAAGCTAACAGTTTTAGAGAAAACGGGGAAAAAAGTGGGGTTTTTTTCTTCACGCGCCTTGAGCGACCTCTAAAATATATTTTTTGTTAAAAAAAATGGGATATTATTTTTCTCTTTTAAGGAAAAATTTTAAGGGATAAGACTATTAAATTCTTCAAAATTTAGATTATTTGGTACCCTATAAGCGCCACTTTAAAATATTTCTCAGGTCTTACCGTCTAATAGTTTTCCTTAAATCAAAAAAATTACCGCCTATTTTTTCATTTTAAGAAACAAATTTTTTACCGTATTTATAACTTTAAGATCCTTGCGGAGGTCCAAAAAAATTATTTAAAAAATAGGGGTTCATTGTATTGTTAAAATGTTTAATTTTAGTAGGTAAGACCTTTGAAAAAAATAAGTAAATGGGCACCCTAGGAATCATACTGAACTCGAAAAGGGGCAGATTGAACGACGAAACTTTCGAACAATTACTAACGTTAAAAATAAACAAAGAATATAGATAGAAATAAGGGTTGATTATTATTTTCCTTAGTTTATATATTTCTCATATTTCTAAAATATAAAAGTAACGAAAAAAGTAACAATAGTTACTTTTTTTGCAAAAGTAACTGAGAAAAAGTTATATTTTGGAACGGTAACGATATAAGTAACTAGTTACTTTTTTTCGTGATGTAACGGTAACGGTAACTAGGTCCTTTTAAAAAGTAACTTACCCATCCCTGCTTCATACATAAGCGATGAATATAATGTTTTCATACAAAAATATTAAGGGTGGCCGGTCTTAGGAAGTAGCCAGTCTTAGGCAACTTTTCCCTGATAATATTTTTCATGGTCATATATCTGTTTCTAATGAGCCAAAAATTGGATTTTAGGAAGTTTGCATTTTGTGTTGTCCTTTTTGTGTAAAGTTTTTTCATTACACAATTTGTTTTGTAAGAAATGGAATTTCTTTTATGTGTACAAATATTAAAGTACTGTTTTTTTAAGTTTCTTTCTTCTATTTAATATTGTTCAAACTCATTCCTAATATTTCTTGTAATTTTAAAGCACTTTCGAGTATTAGGTATTTGTAAAATATTGCAAACCTTTTTGGCGTACATTTTTTTCACCTTTACCAGAGAAGGTAATTTGGGGTTGGTAAAATTCACGACATTGAGAGGGTGCGAAGCAAAGCTAAAAGCGCGCCGATCTCAGTTACTCACGTTGGTTATTTCGGTTGGTACATTTTTCACACTGGGTGGATACAGGAGGGTGTGCTTCTGCGAATGACTTTTGGGATAGAACCTCGCGGTCGTTTCGTCCCTTCGAAAATGATACACCACCCTCTCTACATACTCAAGTGTGTGCCTGCCTGACGACTGAAAGAACTCTTCCTCAAATATTTCTCAAAATAGCTCTGCCTTATCAAAATGACATAACATATAATTATGTTCTGGAAAATTGGTTCTGATGTTAGACGATTTAAGAAAAATTGTTTGATTCTTTCATTTATTTCTGAATTTTGTACTTTCAGTAGTTATTCTCTCTACTACTGTGAATTCGAAATACAAGGCATGTCTTCTTCGCAGACATGTAATTAAATTATTACGAGACAGATATACAATATATAGAATCAGATCTCTGAAAGGACAAACTTTAACACCATAAATCGCGGGAGAACCAACTTCTGCGGAAAATGGTGATCCCTCTCGGATTTTTTTAGAACTGCTACAAATAAACAGAATACCAACACAAAGAAAAAATGGTCGATTAAGGGGAGCGAGTCGTGTAAATAATGAAAATTGTTACTATTTTTTATGAATGTATTATGCAAAAAACAATCATTAAATCTTTTTGGAAGTTCAGGCATACTATATTCAATATTTGTAGATGAAAAAAAATTGTTTACAATAAAATAATTATAAAGATTGTAGCTATAGAGCAGCTAAGTTGAAGTGTTGTTTTTTGAGGTCAAAAATTGACGTACACGATTACTCAAAAACTATTTGACCGATTTACTACAAATTTGGCACAGATATACTGCATAATATTGCGCTCTATGTTAACCTAAAATTTTAAAATGAAATAATATATTTAAACTACTTTTTTTCAAACAAATGAGACGACAAATTTTTTGCAAATATCAAAATTTATTGTTTAAAGAGCTGCCATTTTATTAATATGTAACTTTTTCAAAATATTCGAGGTTTACATAGAAACTACATCCATATAGAATAAAACTACCTTGATTTCTTCGTTTCAGATCACTACTCGAGATGCTAGAGTATACGCCAATTTGGAACCTCGAAAAACAACACTTCTACTTTGCCGCTCTATAACTGCAATTTTTATAATTATTGTATTGTAAGAAAAAAACGTTTCATGTCTACAAACATTGAGTATAGTGTGCCTAAACTTCCAAAAAGATTTAATGATCGATTGTGTTTTGTATAATACATTCATAAAGAATAGTAAAAATTTTCATTATTTACACGACCCGCTCCCCTTAATGTTGTACTGATTTTTTTCACTTTAAATATCATAGTTAGTACCAGGAACTGAAACTGTCAACTTGGCACTGAATTCTAATCAACAGAGAAAATATTTACTGCTCTGAATAAGCATTTGCTACTCTGATAACAATGACTGATCGTACAGTAAATTTTGTTAAATCGTTTTGCAAAGACATTAATGACGTAAGACATAAACGACTTCGACCAAAGTTATGCAAGGCACATGTCTTTAAAAAAGAAGTTTCACTAAGTTCCATCAACATTCAGAAACAATGAACACAAAAATATTAATTATTCTTACTTTTATCGTATTCAGTAATGGTGAGTTTGTTTTTACGTAGTTTTAAATATTTTTGCAAATGAACGTTTCCTCAGAATTTTCGATTTATCATAGATTCATCTTATTATAAAACCATATAGTCTCAATTTTAAATTTATATCTAGCCGATTTCAATTCAATGCCAATTTAATCTGGTACTGGGGAAAAGTTCATCGTAAATTATCCAACATGTACTTATTCACTTCTCAAAAATGTTCCATATGATATACATATCACATTTTGTGTATCTTTTATTTCCTACCTTTTTTTCCGATTGATGGGTGGATCTAATTTAGCATCGCTATACGTTATAGAGTTAAGTAATATATATTAATAATAAATAGTTGATCAATATTCACATCCAGTAGTCAATCTTCAGTCGATATTTCACTGGAATTCACTGAATCTTTCACTAGAATGATGTGAATCTTTTATTTCCTACCGTTTATTTCGATTGATGGGTGGATCCAATTTAGCATCACTATGCGTTATATAGTTCAGTAATATCTATTAATAATAAAAAGTTATCAATATTCACATCCAGTAGTCAATCTTCAATCGATATTTCACTGGAATTTCAAAAATACGGCAATTGTGTATGTAAATTTAAAAGTCACCAACATCCCCTAATATAAGTCGAAAAAGAGGATCCAAATTGTATCGAGTATATTTTCTTTACACAAGAAAAATTTACGTCGGTTAAAAAAATATGTGGTGATGTACATTCAAAACGATATTGTTTTGATTAATTTCTACAATAAATTTCTACAATGAATTTTTTTCAGTGAATTTTCGTGTTGTGCCAAGGTTTTGTTTTAGAATTTAGAAAGAGGATTCCTACGGTGGAACCTAAAGTATATATCTCAACATCATGGTAAGAAACGTTTCAGACTTTCAGTTAAGGGGGTATTCAGTTATTCAGTTAAGGGGATAGGTACTTTTTTAAATAATTTTTTCGGATTTTTTTTAGGAAAGTAGAAAAGAAATTAATATTATCAAAACTTTTTCTCTATATTAGCATACATTTAAATAACACAAAACAATTTTTTTATAAAAATACAGAAAATGGCAGCGCTACAGTCCCTTGAAGTTGAGGCCCAAAAAGAAAGTAGCTTGACGGTGAGCATGTTCCAGGCTCTCCAAGGAATTTTAAAAGCTAAAATTTGAAAAGATTCTTGAGATTTGATTTAATTTTGATTTGATTCTTTATTTAGACTACTCAACAGTTTTTAAAAAAACCAATTACAGGGTTGTATACAATATTTATAGAATCTTAACATAACTCAATTAATAGTAATGTATTCTAATCATAACATTATATTTATATTCTAATTTACCTAATTATAGCTCTTCTATATTAAATTTGTTGTAATTAGAGACGGCAGGCTAGAGTTTAAACATTCAGCCAATTACAGGCACAAGTAAGTAATAGTTCTTGATTTAATAATAAAGAAGTGGGCACTTTGCACAAACGCACTGAAAGACATGTCAAATAAGTCGAAATCTATCGTAGCGGAGTTCAACAAATTAACATTTCTACATAGTCTGTAGATTGGCGAATTATATACAGTAAAGTTTGAAGTAGCAGGTAGGTAAAACAATTCAAAATCTCTAGCGTTTGAATATATGTTTGTAGCTATTGTAGGTACTAGATTTAAATAAAATTATTTTAAAAATTTCAAAATAGCAGACAGTTGAAGAAAACTCAAATTTTTTCATTTTTTTCGATTAATGGGCCATACATTTTTTAAAAACAAGGTGTCTAGCGTTTCTCTTTAAAAAAATTCCAGGACCTTTCCAGACTTTCCCGGCAAAATTTAAATGTTTCCAGGTATCATTTTTTAATTATTACCATAAACTTTCATGAAAAAAATCTTTTTTTCTGGAACCTGTACGATAGAAATAATTTATACAACTAAATGAACCATATAAAATTTTTATTATACGATTTATGAAATTCTTGAGTTTAGCTAACTGCATTTATCTGTATAAGCTTAAAAAACTATTTTTTAAGGAAATACTCTATAGAAATTAGTAATATTGTACTAAGTCGTTTATCAATTGCTTTAGTAAGAGTTTCTATTAATCTTTAATAAAAAATACTATTTTGCAGTAAAAAACTAGAAATTCATTTAGAAACCTAACTAAATAAATTAGTAAGCCTTATTAAGTGAATGATTAGTTTTCTACAAAATAAGCTTACTAAAGGAATTGATAAACGACTTCTCCTGATTTGATTCAGGGTTGCTACAAAATCCCAATTTCAAAATTGCATGACTTTCCCTATCCAATTTTTCATTTTCCGCGACCGTTATCCGCCGTTATGATTATATTTATACATAATTATATAATACAGGGATCACAGTGGTTCAGTAGTTCAATTTTAGGGAAAACAGGGGATTTCTTCTTCGAAAAAAAAAATTTTTTAAAAAAGGAGGAAAGTTTTTTCTTTTAAAAATACCAAGGCAGCTGCAATTCTCCAGAATCTTAAAAAATCCTCAAAAATCTTAGATTCCTCTTAAATTTAATTAAATACTCCCCAAATTTCTAAGCTTTCAGAATCTTTGGAATGCTCTAGAATATTCTAAAATCCTTCATGACTTTTGGACTTTTCAACAAACATTTAAAATCTTCTAGAATATTTTTAATTTTCCATAAACTTGTAGAGTCATTAAATCTTTTGAATTCTCAATAAATTCTCTATAATCTAGATTTTTGAGTGTTTTAGAATCTCCCAGAGACTTCCTGATTCTTTCATAAAGTTCTAAAATCTTCTGGTCTCTTCCAGACTCTTTTTTTAGCATTCAAAAAGTCTACAGAATTTTAGGAATATTCTGAAAACAGTCTAGAAGATTCAAGATTATTATAGTCTTGTAGACTTGAGAGAGATCTAAAGGATTCTGCAGAATTTTGGAAATTCTAATGCAATTCAGAATAATGTGCTTGAAGTTCTGAACATTCAAATGAAAGAAATCTTTATTTGATTTCGTTATAAACTCAAATTTTTTCTAATATATTCGTTTATTAATGCTATTATTTTTTATCATTACCGCTGTAATGATAAAAAAAGTTCATGATATTTCCCTTTATTTTCTAGATTGAAGAATATTGCAAGATAAATTTAAGTTAAGCAAAAAAGATCGTTTATTTGGAGGTTTAAAACTTCTGATACATTTCAGAATATTTTTGAGGATTCTAGAAGATTTTAGAAAGTCATGGAAGAGATCAGAAGATTTTAGACGATTTTAAAAGATTTTGAAACATTCTAGTACACGATTTTGTAGAATATTAAATAATTCTTTAAGATTGTATTAAGAATTCTTTAAGATCGTATAATATTATTATAGAAGAATCTAGAAAATTCTAAAAGATTATGGAAGAATCCAGAAGAATCTAAATGATTGTAAATTTTGAAACAGTCTAGAATATTTTTGAGAATTTTAACAGATTTCAGATAAGTTCTGTAGCTTCTAAATAATTTGAGAGAATTTCGGTAATCTTTTGTAGACTTTGGAGGATTCTAAAAGATTCTGCAGAAAATTATAGAAGGTTACGAACGTCTTCCGAAAATTTTAGAAAATTCTAGAAGAGTCTAGTATTTGATTTAGAATAGGACAGAGTGAAAATGCTCAAGTTGATTGGATTTTTTGAGCCTAGTGAAAAAAGTTGTAGTTTAACATAAAAAAGAAGGGGTAAAAAAATTTCAAAAAAAATTTCTGCTGTTCAAACTTTTGACTTAAAAATTCGAAATTTGAACAGTTTCCAAATTTTTCCTATGGGATAGATAATTATGCCGAATATTTTGTACATGTAGCTTTCGATAATGAATAATAATATAAAATCCGAAGTTGAAAAAAATGTTTTCTCCAAGTTAGAATTTTTTGAAAATGTCGAAATACGACGTTTTTTTGAAAAATTAGGACAAAATATTTACTTTAAAAAAGTTGAACATGTTGAGCCGAAAATCCCCTTAGTTTTAATAAATAAATAAAAGAAGCGTGCCATATTTTTAATTTCATAAAAAGGATTTTTTCATATTTCTTATGCTTAAAAATAGCAATTTTGAAAAATTTGACGATTTTCAAATGCGAAAAAAATACGTAAACATTTTGGAAAGGTAAACATATGACACGCTTCTTTGATTCAAACTGAAGGGATTTCCGGCTCGACATATTCAACTTTTTTAAAATAAATATTTTTTCTAAACATATGGCACGCTTCTTGGATTCAAACTGAGGGGATTTCTGGCTCGACGTGTTCAACTTTTTTTAAATAAATATTTTTTTAAAATATATGGCACGCTTCTTTGATTCAAACTAAAGGGATTTCCGGCTCAACGTGTTCAATTTTTTTAAAATAAATATTTCTTTTTAATTTTTCAAAAAACATAATTTTTTGACATTTTCAAAAAATTCTAACTTCGAGAAAAATTTTTTTCCATATTTGGATTTTATATTATTATTCATCATCGAAAACTACGTATGTACAAAAAATGTGCCATAATTATCCCTCCCATAGGAAAAATTTGAAAAATGTTTAAAATTTCGAATTTTCAAGTTAAAAGTCCAAATAAAAGAAATTTTTTTTTAAATTTTGTATGCCTCTTCTTTCTGATGCCAAACCACAACTTTTTTTCACTAGACTTGTAAAGTTCGATCAATTTGAACATGTTCATTCGGCCCTATTGTAGAACATTGAAAAGTTTTGGAATATTATTTTATAAGATTATTGTAAGAGAACCCGGAAGCTTCTAGAACAGTTTCAAATATTTTAGAGAATTTTTAAAGATTTTAAATCAGTTTTAAAGATTCTGGAAGATTTTAAGAGATTTTAGGAGACTTTCGTAGATTTTGCAAACTTGGAAATTATGGGAAATTCAAGAAAACATTAAAAGAGTTTATGAATGTCACAAGTTTCTATTTATCATAATTTTTGGAAAATTAATCGGAATTTTGAACATAAAAAGGGAAAAAAGGGAGAAAAAGGAATGAAACTCGAAGTGATTTTAGAAGAGTTGGAGGGTAAAGGGGGAAAAGGGGGAATATGGGACTGACTGATGTGATCCGTGAATTTGTAATATTATAATTATATAATTATAATAATTGTTAAATTAAGGTATAATTATAATTTGTTGAATCAAAGAAAATTCCCTGCCTCTTTTAAGGTTTTCCTTAACTTTTCCTGATTTTCCCTGACCCTTTTTTAATTCCCTGAGTTTCCAAAATTCTTTGACCTGTGTAGCAACCCTGTCATTTGAAGACTACTAATTCAAATCTAGAAAGATAATAATTCCAGGACTATGAGTAAAATTCAAGGACTTTTCAAGGTTTTTTCGAGTTTTTTCGGGTAGACAAACATTCAAGGACTTTTTCAGGTTTTCAAGGATTTCCAGGACGCTAAAGACCCTGTAAAAATTAATATTTAAGCGCAATTCTAGTAGGGACGATATGCACACATTTTCAACGGACTGTAGCGCAGCCATTTTTTTTATTTAAAAAAATATTTTCTTAATTTAAATGTCTGCTAATATAGATAAAAAGTTTTGATAATAATATTGCTTTTCTACTTTCTTAAAAGAAATCCGAAAAAATGATACAAAAAAGTACCCATCACACTAGAATACCCCCTTGAAAACTAGATGACGTTTAGACTTGTCTAGAGGATTTTATTAGAATTTCGAAAACTCGCACCTCCACATTTTATGCATAAATGTAAGCACTAGCAACCGTCCCTTTTGCTTCAATAATACTTTTCCCACTTGCTAAATTAATTATTTTCAATAACAATCATTGAAATTTCAGATTGCAGTCTTCCGGATTCCTCGACCCTCTCACTTGAATTCAAAAGTAGGGAAAACTGCGTTTAATCTTCATTCTAGAATAAGCCCCAAAAGTGCAAGGAAAAATATTAATCAACAAATGACAATTGTGTATTATAAAGACAGAAATAAATATGCAAGAAAAAAAACGCAAATATATAATTATGTAAAGAAACATCTTCTACGAAGATCTTATTGTTGTTATTTTCTTTCCTAACATTCCCATCACATTGAAGATGCAACTAATCTAGTCCTAATGCAATTGATTATTACGATCCATATGTGATTTGAATGTTTATGATATCAATACAATCCAATTCTTTTTTATCACATTTTTTGTAATTAATCGATGTGGCTAGTAGACATTTTTCATTTCGTATTTGCAGGTCAGAAGATGTGTCTGATCAACGAATACCGCCTTTACCTTTCAATAAGGAATACGAGTTCATCTGCCTCGAAAATATTTACACCTACTGCATCTTCCATGAATGTTAAAAATATGCAGAGGAATAAAGGACGAATTGTTGGAGGCATTAAGGTAAAAATTTCCGAGGTTCCTTATCAACTCTCGCTGGAAGTATATGGGTCACATTTTTGCGGTGCAGCCATCATCTCTACACATTGGGCTTTAAGTGCTGCTCATTGTTTTTTTGACACATATCCAGTTAATCGAATTAAAATACGGAGTGGAACTAGTACAGCCACATATTATGGAAGAGTTCACAATTTAAAAATGGTGATTATTCACGAAGACTACCATTTATTGTTTGACGGTACACCTGTTCATGACATTGCTGTCGTTAATGTAAGACCGGCATTTAGTTACTTCATGGGAGTACCGCAACGGATTCCATTATATACATCAAAAAAGGCAATAGTTACAGGTACTATGGCTACTATTAGCGGCTGGGGTCTTTTACAGGAACATCACAAAGATACACCAATTGATCTTCGTAAAGCAGAAGTACCTGTTATATCGCGACGAGATTGTGAGCGAATGTTGAGAAATTTGCCTGATGGACAAATATGTGCTGGTTTTGCAAAAGGTGGTATCGATGCTTGCTCGGGTGACTCCGGTGGACCTTTTGTAGTTGATAATCGACTTGCAGGTGTAGTTTCTTGGGGAATTGGTTGCGCCAGGCCTCGTCACCCTGGCGTTTATACAGATGTGGCATTCTATCGTCAGTGGATAAAAAAACATACAGGAGTTTAACTGAAGGGTTGTAATTTTCATTTTAAAAAAATTTGTTCACGAAAACAATTAATTTTTCTCATCTAGGGGAGAAAATAGTACGTTGTGATACAAGTGTAAAAAGACGGACATTTGACGAGGGTTGTGACGTTGGCTGAACGAGCCGGAAGCAAGTATATAGGCACACGAGCCAAGACGAGTATGCCTGTGATACGAGCTGTAGGCGAGTGTTGTCAGCTTCACAGGCATCGTCGATGTCCGCCTTTTTGCAGTCGTGTCACATTATACTTTATACCACTCTAACCTCAAAATCTCAACTTTGACATGATTTTTCGGCTCTCGTGGTATAAAATACTGTTC
>JBAGKK010346549.1:0-19188 GCA_037177015.1 Euceroptres primus
ACCCTTATATTCACCCTGATGAGGAGGCATAAATTGGCCTCGAAACATGTTGGTGTAGGTAGATCTGTGGTACACCCACTTCTTTTTTATTGTGAGAATGATGGAGATGGAGAAAAAAAATGAGTGAGAGGTTGGATAGGTTGACTCTCTTTTCGGTTCCTTTCTCCCTCCTTTCTCAACGGGGTACCTCTGTCTCTAAAGAGCCGGAAACTTGAGGTTAGGCAATTTGCATTTCATGTCTGAATCCTTTTTGCATTGATCATTTGTTATCATTGCATAGAATGACTTTTTGAGATGTGTAAATTCCTGGTCAAATGATATATTATGTTCAAATTTTTAGCTATCACTCTATAATACTTTTTTACTCAGTTTTTAGTGTCTAATAGTACTCCCTGGACAATAATTTAAAATATGTCAAACGAAGAATTGAGTTTTACTTATTTCAAAAAGGGCTCGACACTTAAAAAAAATTAAACGTTTAAAAACTATCCAAAAGTAAAAAACAATAAAGAAAGGACAAGTGCAACAACACTTTAATAACCCTAATGAAAAAAAACCACTTTCTGCTAAACAAAAATCTCCATAAAACACCCAATGTTCAATTTATCCGATTTTCTTATAATACTTTTTCTACTCAGTTTTTAATGTGGAATAATACTTCCTAAACAGTAATTTAAAATATGTAAAACAAAGAATTGAAATTTACTTATTTAAAAAAGGGCTCGATACTTTAAAAAATATTTAAAACGTTTCAAAACAATCCAAAAGTAATAAACAATAAAGAAAAGTCGAGAGCAAAACGCTTTAATAACCTTAATGGCAAAAAACCATTTTCTGATATACAAAAACCTCCATAAAACGCAAAAACCTAAATTTTTACTCAGTTCTTATTGTGGAATAAAACTTCCCAGACAATAATTTAAAATACGTGAAAAAATTTCCTTAAATTTGAATTTTACTTATTTTAAAAAGGACTAGACACTTTATTTTCGTTATAAGTATAAAATACTTAAAAATTATCAGAAAAAAGTATTCTGAAAACAAAAATCGAGTGCAAGAACTTTCAGATTGAAAATACTTGAGACTCACCGTGAAGAGATTTGAATTTTCCATGTACTAATTAACTAAACCAAGCAAAGTGACACTGCTTGTGGACTGCTTCTTTCCTTAATAACTCGAGACAGAAAAATTTAATTTTTATTTGGAAAAGGACAGATTGCATAACTTTTCCAAGGTCTTTTTTATGCTAATTTTCATGCTAAAATTTCGACTAATTTTTCTTCCTCAACTTATTAAAAGACTGCTAGGACAATATTAAACTTTGGTACTATAATACGAATAAGTCTTAAAAAGTTTCGCTTTCGCCTATTTTCAAACAGTAAATTTACGAAATTTTAATTAAGTTTTGTCAGTAATTCTAATAAAAAGTCAGTGTGGTAATGCATTAAAGCCCCATTTGTGCAGGAAAAACTGACTCTAATGTAAAGAATACGTTTCTTTATGTATATCAGGTGTCACGTCTCCGCGACGATTATTATTATTATTATTATTACTATTATTATGCACGCTCTGTGCTCCAAGTGTCATGTGATGCATTATACTTGTACTTGGTTTTCATTGTGACTCGTCACTTGCTACCTGGCACGCGACAAGCAGCAACCGGTAGCATGCGGCAGCATGTAAGGTTCACATCCTTTTGTCTGCACATCTAGTCCAAAGGAAGTGTCGGCGGTCGGATCTCCTAAGGTCCAGTCAATCAGAAGGCCCAAAAGTTTGACTGTTTCTAAAATCCGAACTAAGGTAGATGCGAGAGACTTTGAACATTTCATTACTGAGGGTGTGGTGATATTCACTCCGAAGCCTGCTGAAGTCAATGTAACGTTATTTTAGCAATGTAGTGTGACTTCAATCGTACTTTCGTTACTGACTTCGTCATGGCTACGACTTCAACGTCACGAGTTTATGCTTTTCATAGCATTACGTGATTTCGTTAAGACTTCACGAAAAATTCAAACATTTGAAACGTTTGACTTTAGAGTGAATAGCCTATTCCACACAGTAATAAGGTAGACTTCAATTGTTTTTTAAAAATAAAAAGTAGATTAAATGAAGTTAAACCGAGGTTAAAATCACTTTGAATTAAAAATGTTTAATTTAAATAAATTATACCGAAATTTTGATTAATTTGGCTTACACAGAATAGCTCAAATTATTTATTGATATTAAAATCTCAATTTCGACAAAAAGGTTAGATACAACCATCTGGTTCTGAGGCCAGGACTTAAAAAAACGATGTTCTATCTCTAATAAGTTACAAGTTGTGGCGTCCTGAAGAAAAAGCACTTTTTATGGAACATTAAGCTTTTTTTTTTAAATTGGCACTTATTTTCAGAATTTTCAAAGTGTTCAGGATATCCTAGGATGTTAGACATTTAGATCTTTTTTTTTACACGCTCTTTTTAGTGAAAATTGGTTCAGGCTAGACGTGATTCATGAAACACTTTTTAAGTTTTCTGTTTTTTTTCTGCACCACTGATTCGATAACATTGGACTTTCTCTTCTGAACTAAAATCGGGGAATGTCTTGAAAAAAAGGGGAAAAAATCTTGAAAAAGGGGGAAAAAAGGGGAAGTTTATAAAAAGGGGGGAAGATGGGCCTGTTACATATTTTTTTAAATTTTGTGATGAATTTCTTTTATTGGCTCTTTAGAGGCTCTGAAGATGCCTAATTATGTTTCATGTTTATTAATTGTTTTTCCCCCGAGGGAAATGAACAGATTGAAGAACCTCCTCTCTTATTATAAGAGAAATCGTTTACGATTGGAGATTAAAGAAAAGCTAAAGTGCGAAAGAACCGTGTAAATAGAAGGAGAGAAATTAAGATTCGACGAGTCAAGTAAGAATAAGAGGACTGCTAACAAGGGAAAGGGGAGTCGAATGAACGGGTCGATTAAACCTCTGAAAAGACGAGATGGAGTCTCAAGCAACCTCGTCTAGAGGTCTCAGTTTTGCAAACGACTTCTTGCTCGTGCCTTTCATTCCTCGAGAAGGACCCTCAAAACGGGACGTGCTTTCGTGGTCCAGGTACGTATATGTGTTGTGTACTACCTTGATTACTAGAGCAAGGTAACTCAAGTAGTTTTTCCAGAGTGAATTCCGATGCTTGACCTTGTTATCCTCCACGAGGTGACGAGGTCATTTATCGTCCCTTCGAAGACATTTTTCGACTTAACGATACGCTACTCAGATAAAAGTATCTTGAGAATTTCCGATCTTTCTTGAAATCACTCTCGAGGACTTCCCTTCATTTTGAGCTCCGATCTATAGAAGAGCTTCATTACTTTAGTAGAGAATTCACATGCCTGTTTTTTAAAATTTTTTAACATAGCTCGTACTTAAGATTAAAATTTTCATTTATTTTTTATTTTTTGAATAAATTAAGACATTGAAAATGACAGTAAAACCTGTCAGAAATTAAAACCTTACAGTAACCTAAAAAAAAATTTTTTGAATAAATTAAGACATTGAGAATGACAATAAAACCTAAAATGAGATTTTACAGGAGAAACAGAAACAATTTTTCTTTGATAGGATTCAAAACAGAAAATTGTCAGAAAATTATAGAAGCAAGTGGTCTTTATTTTATGAGCTACACTTTCAAGATTTGCAAACATAAAAAAAATTTCATAATAGGGAGAAGGGAAAACTAAATGGGCTCTACCTACATTGTTAGAAATGTTCGTAAATTTTCGGAACGTTTAGGTTACGAAAGTAACAGAAATTTTTATAAAATTTAAGATTCTTTTCAGAAACCGTTTCTGAAAATTTCTAATTTGTAACTGAAATTCATCAAACTATAACTGAATTTTCTTTAATTTGTCTTAAATTTCAATTACCGTATTTGAGTTTTCCTACATTTATCTTAAATTTACCAAATTGTAACTGAAATTTACAAAACTGTCATTAAATTTGCAGTTACATGTAACTGCATAAAGTTTCAGTTACCTGAACGTAAACTTTTTTCTGTTACAGTTTCGGAATTTTAAGTTACAAGTTGCAGAATTTTCAATTAAAAGTATCGTAAAATTACCAAAATGTAACTGAATTTTCAGTTACTTATAACTGAATTTTCAGTTACTTGTAACTGAATTTTCAGTTACTTGTAACTGAATTTTCAGTTACTTGTAACTGAATTGTCCTAAATTTTTCTTAAATTCAATAAATGGTAATAATAATATTTGGATATTGATGGAGAAATTGGCTTTAGGGTCTCAAAAAATGAAATCAATGTATCATTGAATCAGACGTTTCGGCCTCGAATATGGGCCCTCATCAATGATTTATTTCTTACAAAATCGTAAGAAAGAGGTTGAATATAAAATGAACATTGAGCACGTTTACAAAACTGTTTTTCCGTTTGCGTTTTCTTGAAACTGCAAGTTTCTTAAACATTAATAAATTGTTACTAAAATTTACCAAACCGTAACTGAAATTTCAGAAACGGTAACTGCATAAAGCCTCAGTCTTATGTCTCTCTCTCCAAAAATTGCCATGGAAATTTCTAACAGTATAATTATCATTCTCAATTATTTGAAAATGCACTTCTCATGTTTCAGATCTATAAATTTTTTTTAATATTTGAAAAGGATCTTTTGTTATAAAAAAACATCACGAGTGCCAAACAACATAAGTTTAATCCTGCTTTTTACTAATTTTTAAAAATGCTTTCCTTTATAGAGTCACAGAAAAGCGGTTAGAATGCATAAATCAATGTCGAGCCCTCGATTACCAGCGTGACTAACAAGCTTTCGGTTCTTCTGGGTTGCTACAATGATCAGTCGTTTCATGGTTTACTCACCTATCTGCACCAAATCGATTCCGTAATTTCCCAAATCAGAGATCGAATCCACATTTGTAATCGGTAATGTTGATCAGGAAAAAAAATGTGACACTACCATAGAAATGTATGGTGCATTCACAAAAGACCATTGTTATCTTGGCACGTGATCGAGGGGTCAAAACGAGATAACGTTAGTATCTAACTATTCAGCTAGTAAAATTATACCGATTCTTATTTTTATTGCTTACCCCACAGTGTGAACAGAAACCGAGGGGAAAACGTTATCAAGTTACACAATTTCCCCGACACCATGTGAGCTAATTCGAGTAACACATTTCCTTGTATGAAAGTTTCTTTCGAGAAAGAAAGAGGATTTTTTGGCTTACGTAATGGTTTTCATTTTTCAATGTACTTTTTTTTAAATATGAAATCAGTCACGTGGTTATACAAACGACAGCCTCAATTCTGTTTGAGAGAAGGTAAATTGAACTTACCTTGAAAGTGCATTGATAATGAAGGTCTGTATCGACAGTATCGAATGGCTCCTTCAATTCTCCCCTCAAATGGTGGTTAATTTATGCAAGGTCTATACACTATAGCAGCGTAGATGCAATTAATTAATTATGTAACCCAATCAAGGCAAGACGTTTAGTCGATACGCTATGATGACTGAGGGAAGCTTTGGCAATACTATGATGCAAACACGAGGATTCTGCTTGATTGCACTTGGTCGATATTGGCTAAAATTGAATTTGGGTTTATTGATCCCACTTGACTATTCACTTTAGTCCACACTTGTTCCAATTACGTTCTGATAACTGGTCATAAAAACTACCGTAGCAATTAAACTTGAAATAAGTCCCTCTAATCCCGGAGACCTTATTCCATCCACCATTTAAAACGATTCACAAGTTTTCTCAATAGACGAGGAACCAAATTGAATTTAATTTTCAACTGCTCACATTAACGTCAAGAGTCGCGGGAACTTTTCGTCAAAACCATCGATCCTGTGCTCCTGAACATTTCGCCTCTCCTCGCCTTCATAATTCTCCAGATACCGCTGAGTAAGAACTCACTTGCTGGAAAATTCGAAAAAATTCCTTTACCTCTGAATCAGTCTTTAATCTCAGGGATTTTTAAATCCTTGCTTTTGGCGAATGGAAAACTGTTTCTTTTCCTTTCATTCGGAGGACTTGCTCTAAAAGGATATGTATTTGGGTAAATTTAGTAAGGATTGTAGCCTCTGATGTTGGGAAACATGTGCTACAATTGTGGTCCGAAGATTTAGCAATATCTTGAATCAAATTGAAACCAATTTGACGCCAAAATTTGAAATCAAAACCCTCAAAGATTATTTCTGCACTCTACACTTTTCACGGTGAATTTATCGAATCACTGGGAAGCAATTGAGAGATGGGTTTCGTTGGTGTGCCACATTAATTAGGAAACCGATCACCGTAAACACAGTCGGATTACCCGCCAGCCTCGAGACCGCAGAAGCTGGAAGGGAACACATGTGATCGTCCTCGCCTTCAAACTGGGCCACCCCTGCATATGACAAAACGGCATCCGAAGATGGGAACACAATAGGAGTTGCAGATTTCACACTTTGGCTCTATAATTTCACATTTCGAGGAGAAAAGACTGGCAAAAAGTCACGTCTCTTTGAAGGAAAAAACCGCGGAACAGACAGTGAGACCCGCTGGCTGCGGATCGGCCCGGTGACTGAGACAGTTTTTGGATGAGGGATGCGAGGTGCAAAGGGCAGGGATAACAAAATGAAGAGTGGGAGCAAGGCAAAAGGGGAAACAGAAGATACACCCTTGCGACGCGCATGTGCAACCCTTAGTTTCTCTCTCGCGCCCCCAGCAGCCATTCTGACTCGCAGCCGCGAAACTTTGGCCCGGACTCGTAACACGCTGCGCTCCGTAATCCGTATGCTAGACTGCCTTCCTGTCGATGCCACCTCGTGTAAACCGCAATAATTTTCACTCCATACACTGCTAAGACCTACCAGTAGGGTGGGCCGAAAAAAATAGTTTTTTTTCGTGGGAAATTTCATTATGGAAGCAACACTTGGATCTTGATTACATTTTTTTTGCAGCTTGCAACTATTACAAGAACGGGTGCAATTTTCCTGAATATCGGTTGAGGATGTTCTCCCTTTATCGAACCTCAATTTTGAAAAATAGGTTTGCAGAGCCAAGGAAAAGAACCATATATGATTCTCAAATAGATTTAACCATATATGATTTTCAAATAGATTTAACCATATATGATTCTCAAATAGATTTAACTTTCTTGTTCTTGGAAGTTTATTCAATGTTCCTGGACCTTTGTTAACCTTTTAAAGGGCTAAGAGCACATGTGATGGTCTACTTTCTTAGTCCATGCAGATAAAGTTTAAAAAAATATACATATTTACATATATATTCATAAATATACATACCATTTTGCTAATAAAGTAGTCAATTTTTAACCTTTTTACGTATCCCTCACTACAGTTTCACATATTTGAAATGTGATAGGACTAGAACAATCTTTTGCCATTATTGGTCTTCGGACGTTTTTTAAGCACATCTACATGGTGTAGTTTGAATTACAATATTAACATATTAGAAATTATAGATACTGATTGAAAGAACCATGCTTATATGTCTGTCCCTCGCTTTGTTGTCAACTTCGAAGTCTCTATGATTATGACAAACTTTATATGCTAGGTGTCATCATAATCGATTATAATCATAAAAAATTAGTAGTTTCTATCAAATTTTAAAAGTCAATGACATTTGCAAATCTTAAAATGTATTAATAATTCTTTCTAAGTCCTCTAAGAACTCGTAAAAAAGTGCGGGGAACCTGAAATGTCAACTCCGAAGCCTTTTAAAAAAAGACGACCAAAGGGGGAATAATTTGAATTGAAAAAAATATCCTCCTAGAATTTGTAGGGCTGATAGAACAAAAATATCTCTCAAACTTGATTGAATTTTTAAAAAATTTTCGTCCAATTACAGTACGATAAACCTGAAAAATGTCAACTCCGAAGCCTCTGTCAACTCTGAAGCCTTTTTTTTTATGCACTTGTATAAGGTTCGAAACCACATTAAAAAGGCAATAAATGTCTCCTGTTGCTTCTGGAGACAAAAAGATGTTTTGCAAATTACCTTTTTTCAAAAAATGCCAAAATGCGAAAATCCAAAATTTTCAAAAAAAAATGTTTGAAAAATTTCAGACTTTAAAAAGACAATCTTTGTACATTTTATAACATTTTCGGAACCATTATAACTCGCTAAACATGCCCAAATTATTTTCAAATCTTTATAATAATGTGCTTTGAGTAAAATAATAATTTATACACAAATTAATGTAAAAGAACAATATTTTAGGTCGAACACCTTTCCTACTTCAGAAAGTACATCCCAGTATCTGTCTGTAGAAACCAATAATAATCATTACATTATTTAAAACTTTAATTCGTGCGAGTTTCAGAAACCAAAAGTTAAATCTATTTGAGAATCGCCCATAACACTAGAAAATTTCTGACACTAGAAAATTCCCGACAATTTATAATTTTACCGCAAAATCAAATTCCGGACACTGGAAACTGCCCGACACTAAATTGGCAATATTGTAAAATCATTGACGCTATCAAACTCCCGATACTAGAAAATTCCCAATATTGGAAAATTCCCGAAAAAAATTTAAAATTGTTTTGATAAATACATTTATTAAAGTTATTCTGTATTTTTAAAATGATTTAAATTAAATTATTGAAATTATTTAATTATTTAATTATTAAAACAATTTTTTTTGCAATTTTCCAATGTAGGGAATTCTCTAGGGTCGGTGATTTTACAATATTGGCAATTTTCTGTCGGGAATTTTCAAGTTCTGTAATATTATAATAAGGGAAACCGCTCTACAGTGTAAACTTCTAAGGCGCTTAAATATTGCAATTTAAAGAAATAAATAAGGTTTTTTGCACTTTTTTGAAGCCTATATATATATATTTAATTAACTATATATCTATACAAAAGAAAGTTAATGAATTCATTACTTAGCTGATTTGAGAAATTTTATTAGACATTGCAGTGATACGAGTTTTTCCATGTTTTCCAATAATAGGTAATCGCTTATAATAATAATAATAATTATTATTATTATTAATAATATAATATAAAAGGTATAGATAAAATAATACTTATAATTCAAAATGATAAACTATCGCATATACTTTTAAGTTTATTTAATTTTATGAGAAAAAACTGTCAGAAACTATCATTTTCTCACTAAATAACATTTCAGTTAAATTTGTTGACATTTTCTAAATATTTAAATTCGTTATTTTTCACTGGAAATACTATTATTTTTTATATTTTATTTTTATTCTACACATTTAACTATTATTATTAAACGTTTAGGCACTTATTCTATATTAATTACCTAAACCTGATCACACACGAAAAGTCAGAATGAAACCTTCAACACTTCGGTGTCCTTCGACTACATTCGGTAAATATCAGGTTTCTTCATTTGCTGCCAATCCCGGGAGAAAATTCCATGATTACTTATACTGTACGAAATTTTGGAAGTTTTTAAGACTGAATAGTATGACATTTTTCCGTAAAAGATCGAATGTACGTTCTTCCGAGCAAAATGGGTAATTTCTCCGAGAATATTAGAAAATTTTCCGAATATATTGCTTAATTTTCTAAAAGTTAGGAAATATTTCATTAAACTTAGGAGATTGTATAAGCAAATCTCCAACTACAATTCGGAATTATTTCCGCATGCATTAGGAAAAATTTCAAAATTTTCGGCTTATAAGCTGGCAAACTTTTTCTGAAAAAATTCCGAAAAATTTTTTACAGTGTACTGCTTATTACCTACTGTCAGATTTTGCAACGTCAAATAAAAAGTGCTAAAAAATTCACATACAATGAAAAATAAAAGTTTGCGTCGAAGTATATTGTTCCTAAAGCTTCCAATTTTGTTCTGAACACAAAATCAAAGCCTGGGAAACTTTTATTTATGTGAGAACTAAAAATATAAAAAAGTCTAATTTTTTTCAATCTGCATAAAATCAGTTTGTTCACTCTCACACATTAATTGTTAATAGTAAATAAACAAAACTTCGTCTGGTATTGTATAATCATTGCCGAAATCTTATCATGACACAGTTGATTAAAATTCTTGGTCTGTTTTCTGATTATTTAAAATTACCTACTGTAAAATATTACCTACTGTCGAGAATTTTCCAGTGTCGGAAATTTTATATTGTCGACGATTTTACAATGTCAAAGATTTTATTTTTAAGCAATTTTTTTCGGGATTTTTGCAGCGTCAGAAATTTTCTTTTTCGGTATTTTCCAGTTGTCCCTTAAAAGAACTTTTTAAAAGATTCTTATTTAAGGTGCGACAAGGGGTGAACATCCTTAAATAGTGAGCTGCAATTTTAAGCAAAGATTACAAAAAATTCTGAAAGAAATCTGTTGATAATCCGTTTTAAACGATTTTTCAATATCTTTATTATTTGATGAGATATTTAAAATTCTCAATGAAATTAAAATTCCGATGTAGCATACTAATTGCTTAAACCGCACAGTGGGGCAAAAAAAACGTCCCTAGACAAATTGATTTTCAGAAGACAATTGTTATTCGAATTGAACTTTTTTTAAAAGATGAAACTTAATAAAATTCCACATCGAGCTGTCATGGCGGATTTTCGAAAAAAAATGTATTTTTTTTATCTCATAACAAAAATGAAAAAAAAATTTGACTTTTGAAGTGTACCGGTTTTTAACAAATACTTGGATTTATTCAAAAATACCTAGAAAACATGAAGTAACTATCTAAAAATTTGTCCAATAGCAACGCAAATTTTTAAAAATTTATTGAAATTGTTATAAAAAAATAAGTGAATGAAAATGGTTTCGTGGGGATTGGCAGCGATTCGTCACTTGATTCGCACTAAATTTGAATAATTTATGGCAAAAAGAGTTTTTTAGTTAAATTAATGAATGTTCATAAGTAATTTCTTACTTTGCAAGCAAGTTTTATAAATAATTATCCATATCAGGTATTTATTATGGAATAAATGAAGTTTTTTTACGAAATCGATCATATTACCTGGAAATGAAACCTAAATATCATATTTGGTCATCCAATAAAAATGGAAAATTGTTTAAGCAATCTCAATTAACAAATGTAATATTTGACTATTTTGGGACGTATAAACTTGGTTCTTTCGACGCAATAAACTGTAAATAAGTAAGTTCTAAGGACTTTCCCTTTTAAGGACATTTCGATGACAATAAATAATTTTTATTGTAAACAACAATTTGTTAAACAAATTTTTATCATGTTATGTATTTACATATAAATAAAATTCCACTTTTTTCACGGATTTAACAGCTAATTATTTAGAAATGACTTCTTGCTATGAAGTGCTAACACTTGGTAATTATTTAGACAAACTTAATTAACAAATACATTGTTTGACTATTTTTCAGCATTTAAACGTTGTTCTTTTAGCGTAATCAACTAGTAATAACCAATTTTTAAACTTTTTTAGATACTTCGATAACAATCCACGATTTATATTGTTATTAATAATGTTATAAACAAATTTTTCGCGGCTAATGTATTTCTAAACTAAAAATTGCGGAATATACTTAAAATACCTCAGCAATAATTCCTTACTATCAGTTAATAACAATTGATGAATATAAAAATTGTGGAATACACTTAAAATAACTCAGCAATAATTCCTTACTATCAGTTAATAACAATTGATGATTTGTTAGAAAAAATTAATTACTACTCGACTTTCTTTCTCGGTTTACGGAATAGTTTGATTTATTTTGCAATGTATCTTGCGTGCAATGTCTCTGCCCAGTAGTACTAACTCCGATCATTTTATCCCAGAAGGTTACTTTCAAAATAAATTGAACTATTCCGTAAACCCCAAAAAAAGTCGGGTAGTAATTAACTTTCTTTAAAAAATCATCAATTGTTATCAACTGATGGCAAGGAATTATTGCTAAGTTATTTTAAGTCTATTACACAAGAAAAAATGAAATTTTTAGTTTACAAATACATTAGCCAAAAAAAATTTGTTTATAACATTGTTAATAAGAATAAAAATAGTGAACTGCTATCGAGATATCTAAGAAAAGTTTAAAAATTTATTCTTAACAGCTACTTACTCTAAAGGAACAAAGTTTAAATACTGAAAAATAGCCAAATAATGCATTTGTTAATTAAGTTTGTTTAAACAATTAACAAATGTTAGCAAATCATAGCAAGAAGTCATTGCTAAATAATTGGCTGATGGTAAGTCCGTGAAAAAAGTAGAATTTTATTTAATAATACATCACATGATAAAAATTTGTTTAAATAATTGTTGTTTACAATAAAAATTATTTATTGTCATCGAAATGTCCTTAAAAATTTAGAAGTTAGTTATTTACAGTTGATTGCGTCAAAAGAACTAAGTTTGTACATCCAAAAATAGCCAAATGGTCTATTTGTTAATTAATATTGTTTAAACAATTATCCATTTTTATTGGATGACCAAATATGATATTTAGGTTTCATTTCCAGGTAATATATAATCGATTTAGTAAAAGAAAATCTATTTATTCCATCATAAATACTTGATATGGATAATTGTTTATAAAACTTGCTTACAAAATAAGAAATTATTTATGAACATTCATTAATTCAATTCTCTTTTTGACCATAAATTGTTCAAATGTAGTGCGAATCAAGTGACGAATCGCTGCCAATCTTCACGAAATCATTTTTATTCACTTATTTGTTTATAACAAATTCAATAAATTTTTTAACATTTGCGTTGCTATTGGAAGTCTTTTTTGGATAGTTTCTTAATGTTTTATAGGTATTTTTGAATGAATTAAATAAATTAAATAAATAAATAAAATTAATTTAATAAATAAATTTAAATTTTAAATACATTTAAATTTAATTTAATAAATAAAATTAAATAAAAAATATTTAAAAAATTTCCAAAAATCCGCTATGGCAGTTCCATGCGGAATTTTATTAGGTTTCTTTTTTTCGGATTCAGATAACAATTTTCTTCTGAAAAGCAATTTGTCCACGGACATTTTTTTTATCCCACTGTGCACCGCTGTACTTATAAAGTGAACGGATGTATTCTCCTCTTCAAAGTTAATATTGAAAAATGTTTTGTATCTCTGATATTTTTGATAGAATGTTTACATATTTTTGGACTCAGAAAAGAGCAATTCTAAATATTAATTTGTCATATAAAATTAGAATAGATTCGAATATAATAAACCGACCATCAGTAGATTTTTTTATATTCATTTTGGAAATTATTTATGTTCCAGTGCTTTTAATCCTGGGTACTTTTATTGACTCTTTATCCAATACTTTCTATAAAAAATTAAATGGAAATAACGTTTGAGTGACACAAGGGACTGAATAATATTTACGTAACCCTCCTTGAAAATGTGGAGGGGAAGAGGATGGCAACGTTAAAAAATTATTGACTAGTAGCTACAGTTCTCAGGGTAAAAATATCGTCTCTCCTCTGGGATCAAACGCCCCTCTCACCTGTCATAAAATCACATTTAATTTATGATCCTCAACGGCTTCGCAATATACGAGAAAATGTTCGACTCTTCTACTTAAACACGAAAATTTACCTTGTTCAGATGATTCTTGTTTTATTATTACAAATTCGTAAAGAAATTCAAATTATTATAGTTATCTTATTCTATTATTTTCAACTGAAAAACATTATGCAATTTTCAGTCCACTATGAAAAGCTGTTAGGAATTATCATAAGTAGATTCGCTATGCCAATAAAACTTAAATGTTTGCCATTGTAGAAGAACTGCGCACCCTCGCCGGAGATTCATAAATTAATTATTTTAAAAACTAACTACATACTTTACTATAAATATTTTTTATAATAATATCAATGTAAACACACCAAATAGAATCGTTAAGAATTATAAAAAAATATAAACATTATAAAAAGATAAGTTTTTTTCTAACAAGGAAGAAAAAAAAACAATTAACTCTTTTTAAATAAAAAAATATGACCTGAAATACTTTTTTCCAAATTAACCTTTAAATTTCTTTAAAAATAACTATCGCAGAATCACTTAATTTCGGACACTGGCCCTAACTTCGGACACCTATTTTTCTTGGATTTATTCTAATTTTTTAATACAAAACTAACTTTCCACATGATGTCAGGCTTTGGGCTTTTAATTAATATTACTTTTATACCATTCAATTATCTAGAAACAAAGAAAAATGGGTTTCCGAAGTTTGGGTCAGTGTCCGAAGTTAGGTGATTCTACGGTATTAGTCTATTTTAAGGGGGATAGAACACAGAAAAAACTAAGGATAACATTTTTTGCAGGTAATTTCTTAGAGAGATAAATTTTTATTCAGACAACTTCATTTCATTGAAAATACATGTGTTGTCATGGAAAAACAAGAGAAAAGTTAACCGATATTTGGGTAAAATTTATCCTGTGGAGTTAATTTTTGTTGCAGGTAATTTTTACCCCGGAGTCGAGGTAAATTTTATTCTTCGCTTTTTCTGTGAATTAAAAGACCAAAAAGAAGGCTTTTTACGATTTTTTAAAAGACTAGTTTAATTATTTTTTAAGCAGTGTTTCTTTAATCAAAGAATACATGTTTCTAGAAGTTACAATAATGTTTTCATCACAAAATAGTAATTTATATCCGAGTTATACGCAATTATGTCAAGGGCCAACTAAAAGGCGTTGTGCGGTTTCCACTGCTGTTCAAGACTGGATCATCTGCAATCAAAAATTTCAACGGGATTCATTAGTAAATTGTGCGGGCTACAGCGTGGACGAAGGGTTTTGAAAAATTTTGATTTTTTACAAAATGGCGAATGTGTAAAGTCAAAGTTCATTTTCCGGTTAAAAAACGCTCATTTTTCGCCTATAAAAAATATTTATCGGAATAAAAATTCCTTGGTCCACGCTGTAGTCAGTACAATTTACTAATGCATCTCCTTGGAATTTTTGATTGCAAATGATTCAGTCTTGAGCAGCAGTAGGAATCGCATTTTTTTGGCCCTTACAAAATTGCGTATAACTCGGATATGAATTAATATTTTGCGATGAAAAAATTATTGTAACTTCTTGAAATATGTATTATCTGATTAAAAAAACATTGGTAAAAAAGTAAATAAACTAGTCTTCAAAAAAAATCGTAATAAAGTCTTTTTTGGTCCGTCTGATTGACCCTAACCCCTTAATTAATTTTATAAATCAATATTGATACGTGCGTCAAGAACATTCTTAAAGCAACTTTTGATTTCAAAAATACGTAATTGAATCGAGGTAAGTGTAGGCAAGAAAGAAAAATCAACTGATAAAATCTGTACATTTAATTAAATCTCATCTCGTAAGGTAAAAAATCCAAACAAGTGGGATTCCCATATAGTGGGTACAGATTTATTGTTGAAGTGCACTGAATCATTATATTGCATGAAAAGCTGAAAAATAGAAAAACCGGTCGAGAGGGTAGATTTTGTACTACCTAGATTTGAAAAACAATATGGATACAATTACATCGAGGTAGCACCTATCGATCGAAAGGGACGAGTGGAGTGCTTGGGTATTATATTCGCACGAACGCGATTAACGTTCAGCCCTGTCACTATTATGTGCTTGGTGTTTCACCGGTTATATCACGATTATCTCGCTCATCTACACTGCTGAACAATTGTCTGACAGAGAAAGGCACTGGCAGGACGAGTTTCTATTGTTAGCTGGAGCGTTGACAGCGCGTAGGTCTCTGTTGGGGAATCCTGAATAAATCCTGGCATGGTTTACGCTAGAACCTCGATAAGTGGACCGATCGAGAACGTATTTATCACACGGCTAACACGAATCCAATCAATTACGGCCAGGCAAATCCTTTGATTCAGGACATTCGTTAAACCCACCGAATTCGTATTGTGTGTCACATAAAATATCGGTATTTTTTAACAAGCTCTACCTGTTAAAAAACTTTTCTGTTTAAGACGAAAAGGAAACTACCACTCAGGTGAAAAAATTCTATAGAATTTAAGTAAAATGGATTCTATATAATCCTGACATGAATTCTCGTCCGAATTCTATACAATATTGACCTGAATTTTAGTCAAAATTCCATACAATCCCTGAGTATCCAAATTCTAGTCCAAATTCTATACAATCCTGACATGAATTCTTGTCCTAATTCTATACAATCCTTACCAGGATTCTAGCCCAAATTAAATTAAAAGTAGAACAGAGTCCAAAATTCTCATCAGAATTCTATAGAATTTAGGCTAGAATTTTTTTCAGCATTCTATAGAGTTAGGACTAGAATTCATGTCAGGATTATATAGAATTCAGACTAGAATTCATGTCAGAATTATGTAGAAACCATTCTACTTAAATTCTATAGAATTTTTCCACCTGAGCAGTAGGGTAAGTCGAAAATAAAAAATTCTGAAATTTGAAATCATCACTACGCGAAAATGTAGCTTATTGGGATCCTAAAAAATTATAATAAATTTGGAATAGATAGATGTGCAGCTTGGTTACCCGCGCTCGAAAAAAATGTTGAAAAAAATGTTTAAAAAATTTCTTGTTTGTAGAGTTTTTAAATTTTCTTGAGTTTTAATTTTTTTACATTCCTGGAGATCAAAAAAGTCGTCCCAATTTTTGGCGTATTTTAATAAATTATTTTCTAGAAGATAATTCCTATTTAATTCACCTCCGGTTTCGGAAAAAATTCTTAACACCTGTGTAAATTGGAGAAGAATTTTTGCGGATACTTGCAAACTTTCTAGTGACAAAAATGCACTAGAAAAAAAAAATCGTCAAGACCCCGGAATCGAAATTGAAAATACAGCGAATTTTTAAAATTCTGATTTTGATATTTAATACAATTATCTTTATTGTTTGTGGTTTAAAAAATTTTCTGAGCATGTGAGGGCTCATTTTAGCATAGAAATACATTTGAAAAAAAAATCGACAAGGCCTGGGAATCGAAATTGGAATTATAGCAAATTTTCAAAATTCGGAGTTTGGTATTTAATAGAATTATTTTTCTCTCGTAGTTTTAAAATTTTTTCGAGCATATGTGAAATTTTTCAGCATATATGCTCGAAAAAATGTTAAAACCACAAAAGAAAATAATAATTCTATTAAATACCAAACTTCGCACTGAGAAAAATAGATAATGAAAAGGAGGGGAAGTTAATATCTTAATAATTCTATTAAGTACCAAACTTCGCACTGAGAAAAATAGATAGTGAAAAGGAGGGAAAGTTAATATCTGGATATTGAACTATCGGACAGCTATCTAAGAGATTATGGTGTGATATCTAGATATTATGATTTAATATATGAGATATTATATTATAACATCTAGATATTACACCCTAATATCTTAGATAGTTGTCCCATAGTTCAATATCCGGATATTAATTTCCCCTCCTTTTCACTATTTTACCAGTGCGAATTTTAAAAATTTGCTGTAATTCCATTTTCCATTCCTGGGTCTTGTCAATATATTTTTAAACATCAAATGTTAAAGATAATTTTAATAAATATCAAAATCAGAATTTTAAGAATTCGCTGTATTTCCAATTTCAATTCCCGGGTCTTGGCGATTTCTTTCCTAGTGCATTTTTCTCATTGGAAAGTTTTCAAGCACCCGAAAAAATTCTCCTATTTACACAGGTGTTGAGAATTCTTTCCGAAAACTGGGATGAATTAAATAGGAATTATCTATTAGAACATAATTCGATAAAATCCGCCAAAAAATGGGGAGACTTTTTTGATTTCGAGGAATGTAAAAAAATGAAACTCAAGAAAATTTAAAAGCTCTGCAAACAAGAAATTTTAAAAAAATTTTTTTTCGAGCGCGGGTAATCAAACTACATATCTATCGATTCAAAATTAATTATACTTTTTTAGGATACCAGTGCGCTACTTTTTCACGTAGAGATGATTTCGAGTTCCAGAATTTTTTATTTTCGACCCACCCTACTGTCTGAATACACTCAATGCATTTAGTAAGTATTCAGTAAGTCAGAATACACTCAGAAAAATATCAACCAACCAAATAAACCAAATTTTGGTTGATTCAACCATAGAATTTAGTTTACATTTGGTTGACTCAACAAAAAATAGATTCCCTTAATAAACATTTTTATTTAAATCAAATAAACGATTTGGTTCAATCATCGAAATTTTTTCTGAGTGTACAGTATACACTAGCTGTTTTTTGTGAGTCGCACAAGTTTTCCTAATTTTGATAATCTACAAGATTAAATTTTCTTCTCAAAATAGTACGAAAGCTAGTAGAATTCTGCATTAAGGAGGTGTGATATTATTAACATTTTTAATTAAAAGTGATTTTAACCTTATTAAAATTGATTTTAACCTTAAAAATAACTTATTCAACCTACTTTAAAAAAACAATTCAAGTCTACCTTATTTGAAAATGACAGTATAGAACCCAAAACTTCTACATCTTCATGATTTTTCATAATTTTGAGCTGAAAGGTTCTGTCTTAAAAATCCATAATCTGAAATATCAAACAAATAATAAAATCTAACCTCTCAACAAATAATAAACCCGAGTAATTTTCCATTTTACAACTTTTTATAAATATTAAGTTTGTGATATTTGTTGATACTTGTTTTCTGTTAGACCTTATTTAATACTTATCTCATGTTTTGCAATGAATTTTGAATGAACAATATGTTATAAATGTACAGAATATGTTTAAACAGTACGCTACAAATAAAATTTATCAATATCTAGTGTTTAAGTACATAGTTTTTTTTATTTTTAAAAGGGGCCCGACTTAGGATACCAGGATGCCTAAGACGGACAAAACACATCTTTTTTTCAACATTGAAATTTATTGCCTTTTTAACATTTTTGTACTTTTAAGTATGTGAACTTTGTAAAGCAAACATGAAACCATGATGTCAGTAATCGTTTTTGCTTCTGAAGTTCCTTAAAATCGAAAATGTTTGAAAAATATGGAAGGTGGCTCGTCTTAGGCAACGTTCCTCTATATATTCAAGAAGATGTTCACTTTTCCCCTATATATTCACGTCTCAGACAACCAGTTAAAGTTTATGGACCTTGTCAGCTTTTTTATAATTGTTAAATTATAAACACGAAGCTACCGAGTTTTAACTTTTTTTGTTGCTAAACCTTTCTTGTACTGCAATAAAGGATTCATATTCATATTTATTGAAGCCCAACAGCTTTAAAAGCCAATTACAGGGTTTCCTTAAGCCTAATTCGTGGTTA
>JBAGKK010346659.1:0-19186 GCA_037177015.1 Euceroptres primus
AAAAGTAAGAACTCGTGAATTAGAAATTCTCTAAGAAAATGGATGGTAAACGTGGTATGTTATAAAACAAATTAATATACGAATTATAGTATAATATAAATACATTTTCATTTAAATGCTTAAATACTAGGTTTTATTAGATTAACATGATTCCCTTTCCTTTTTAAGCATCTTATAAAAAAATTAGGAATTCAGTCTTTGTTCATTGTATTTTTTTATGATTTGTATGTATTTTTTCCCCTTATATACATGTTAAACAAAAATTATCATTGTTCCTGAATTACCAATTCTTTTAAAATTTTAAGTCACGATATGTTTTCAATAGCTCTAGACTCTTTTACAAAATTCACTCGCATCAGTCTTGGAATTGTTGGAGTGTGGCCTGATCCCGAAAATAATAGCGAACGATTAGAAAATTGTCAGTTTATTACATCGGCATTTTTCATATTATTCAGCGTAATTCTGACACAAGGCATAAAGCTATTTCAAATCTGGGGTGATTTGGACCGTATGAGTCACATCCTGTCTACCGCGGAGTTACCTTATATGCTAGCCCTGTTAAAGCTGACTGTTCTTTGGTATAATAAAAAAAGTGTGCACCTTTAAAAAAAATTATTAAAATTTTCATTAAATATTTATCTGAATAAAAAATCTGTTACTACCGTAGTATCACCTAACTTTGGACCCCGGCTCTTACTACGGACACCTATTTTTCTTGGATTTATACTAATTTTTTAATAATACATTAACTTGCCGCATGATGTCAGGCTTTGGGCTTTTAATTTATTTTACTTTTATATCATTCAATTATCTGAAAACAAAGAAAAATGGGTGTCCGAAGTTTGGGTCGGTGTCCGAAGTTCGGTGCTTCTACGGTATCGATTAAACGATATTTATTGCGATATTTCTCAATCAGAAATGAAAAAACTTTTTGCCTTTATCATCAAAAACTGGCAGGATAAGAAAAGTGTTCCAGAACTTGATATAATGATTAGAAATGGTCAAATTGGCAAGAAAATATCATTTATATGCATTTTCATGGGTCAAGCAAGCATCAACGCTCGTGTTCTTCAAGTTGTTTTTGAAAATTTAGAAGTCTGGCGAAATAGTCATGCAAATGCAACTCATTATACACTGTATGTCGATGCATATTTTCCATACGACTACAATAATAGTCCCATCTTTGAAATAACTTGCATTATTGAGTACGTAGGTACATTTTTGGCAAGCATAGCTTACTCCGGGACCGACGGTTTCTTCGGCCAAATTGCTTTTCATTTTTCTGGTCAATATAGCATTTTACGCTTGAATTTTTTAAGTATCGTTCCCAAAATGGACAACAATAATTTCTCGGTAAACTTTAATGAAAGACTCCGCTACATCGTCGAGGTCCATGAAAAAATCAACAGGTTTTTAATTTTTTTTCTTATAATGTAAATCGTTATTGTGTGTCATAATTCACGTGAGAAAAAGTGGTTTCCCTTAAAAAGAAAGAAAAGTACGCCTGTATAACTTTATTGTGCAAAATTTCAAAAGCTTTCTCTTTTCTATTTGTTTTATAGTACAGTATTTTATCTTTTTATCTTTTTTCTACTTCATTCTCCATGTAAATTCCGAAACATTCATTATAAATTAAAATATTTTTATTTAAAGATACATCAAAATAATGGAAGATACGTTCAATTTGATGTTCCTTGCCCAATTAATCTCTTTGAGTGTCCAATTCTGTTTTCAAGGTTATCAGTTTATTTTAGTAAGTAAAAGATAATCCGAAATTACAAAAACAGTTTAAGTTATGTGTACAATTTGATAATTTTACCTCAAGTTTTCTATAATTGAAAGTAATTATACGTAATTATTTCAGTACGTGACAGATGAAAATTCGAATTCCGTTTTCATTGACACAGCTTTTATACTGATATATCTTGTTCATTTGATAATAAACTTTTACATGTTCTGTTATGTAGGAGAAAAGCTGCAAAATGAAGTGAGAATCTTTTAAATTCTTTTTCTTAAAATGCATTTAATGAATGTTGAAGCAATAAGTATATTTTCCCCCAGAGTTTCGCACTGGCGCAAGCTGCATTTGAGGGTGAATGGTACTGTCTACCTCCTAAGAAAATTAAATCTCTTCTGCTAATAATGCAACGTGGCAGAAAACCTATAAAAATAACAGCCGGAAAATTTTGTATACTCAATTTAGCACTATTTGGAAATGTGAGTAGGAAATAGAATACTATAAAGCAGCATAGTTTAGTGACTTAATTATTTAAGCTAGTAAAATAAATCTTAATTCGTATTTTAAAATTAAAGTTTTTTAAAATTTAAAATAGTTAATACTATATTGAAACAGATTTATGATGACCATAATTTTAAATATAATATTACAATTACAGATTATGAAAACATCATTGGGATATTTGTCAATGTTACTGACAATGAGGCAGCCAAATTCTTTGCGGTAAATTATACTGGGTCATTATTCATAGTATCATGATTTTAAACAGAAGATAAAAAAGTTTACTTTAAAAAGAAAACTTCTTTGTAACAGAAAAAAGTGTTTTTGTTGAAAGACGGTCTTCTTTTAAGACAAGCGACCTTCTTTTAAGCCAAAAATGGGCTTAATTCAAGATTCAACAAAATTAAGCTGCAACTATAACTAGACTTTTTTTCTGTGCAGCTAATTTTTCATTTGTCTACCTAAAGAAATGATTTGAAGATATTTTGTAAGTTTCTGTCTCATGATAACTTGTCAGTGAAAAAGGTATTGTTTAGACAGACATCCAATATTACAAGGAGAAAGAATATGTCTAGCCAGACATGCACAGAAAAAGTCTAGTTTCAAGACCAAAAAGTGAGCTTAATTCAAGGTGTAACAATTTTAAGCCACAAGGGAGGACAAAGGACTCCGCACCATTTGCATTAAAAAAGGTCTCGGTGGATTTTTTAAAGATTCTTTTATCTTGTAGTTCATGAAAATAGAAGAAATTTCCCAAAAGGAATTTGTCCGACTATGACCAATTTTTTTGGTGCGGGGTCCTTTATGCCTTATACTTGGAGACAAGGGTAACCGAAAACTATCTGTAACAAAAGCTAGACTTTTTTTCTGTGTGACGTACCTCAGTTTCTGCGGCGAATCTCTTAGGCATGCATATTATAATGTATAAATTATATTAACATTCAATTTGACTTTTTCGATTATTATAAATAATCCATCAGAATATTTTTACATATCATTACTTCAAAAGTTGCACTTTTTATCTTGAAAATGTTAAAATATTACTGAAAATTATTTTCATAAGGTTAATGCCAATTACAATGAAAAGCGTAGCTCTACTCTTTCAAATAATTTTATAAATACACTCATCTCGCCTTACTGTGCCGCTTGTTCTTGTGCCGGCTTAACGGCTGTTCACGCTTGACTGCTTCTGTCTCCCCCCTGAGCGTCCCTTGACGCCCTACACTGAAGCTCATCGCTCGGACAATCAGGGCCGCATCAGAAGTTGTTTACATCACGAGAATCGGACCTGGATTCAGCGACGAAAAAGAATGTAATGAAGCGTATATCGAGATTTGGAAACCATTACGCAGGCTTAACTCCAACTCCATGATATGCTGCAACTTTGTAATAAGTTTATGAATATTTAATCGTCACGATAGCTTCCCCAATTCAAGTAAATACTCATAACTACTCTTCCAAAGATAATGATGCATCATTAAATAACTTTTTCATAAGCATGAGCTTAACTCGTTCGCCTCGCCAAAAATACAATGTAGATACCTAAGAGTTCATTGTTTCTTGTAACACAAATAAAATACTATCTTTCAGTTACTGAAATATACCTGTAAAACTTCAAATTTTACCTTGAACGAATGAGTGATTTGATCAAAAAGTGTTTCTGAATGAAGAAATTATACAATTATGTAAAAATATGATTTAATTTGGGCTTGATAAATAAAATTCTATATTAACCACGAGAATAACTTTCTAGTGAAGTAAAAAAACACTGAAATTGTTCATTATTTGTGTGTTAAAATGGATGGAAAGTCTGGTACGTGGTATTCTATAAGATTATAATTCTATAAGAGAAGTACCTATATTTGTAATTCAATATTTAAATAAAAAGTATCATTACTTTTATATTCCGCCTTCTTTTCTTTTTTACATCTTCCTCTTGGCAGATTACAAATATTTATAAAACTCAAAAAGGTTGTATCTTTTTTTTATTTGTACTTCCCTATGTTAAACAAGAATTGAGAAAAGGAACATTTTTAATACGAATTTCAATATTGTCTTCTACTTACTATTGCACTACTAACTTTTTCTTCAATTTTAAGAGATATATTCTGCTTACAATTAGCATAAGTCTTGGAATGCTTGGGGTGTGGGCAGAATATGAACGACTAGCGAATTTTTTGTTTGTTTATCAGCATTGTTCATGTTCTTCAGCATAATTGTAATGAAAAGTGCACAGATATTTCCTGTTTGGGGGGATATTAATCTTGTTAGTAACATTCACTGTTCTGCGGATTTGCCTTCCTTTGTAGTCCTCTGTCGCAATAAGGAAAGTAAATAAATAATATAATAATATTCACAAAATTATCTTTAAGAAACCTATCATCATTAGAAAACTATTATCATCCATAAAAGAAAATTTATTGCGTCATTTGCAGCACAGTAAAAAAGAATACTTAAAATTGTTACACCTTAAAATGGTTTAGATTAACCCATTAAGGCCCAGGCAAAAACTAGGGCAGATAGCACCAAACTAACTATTCCATTCATAGCATAATAGAAAAATAAAATATACGTATTTTTTCTTCTATCATTTGCAATTGTTTATAAAAAATTATTTAAACAATTTTTACCAAAACTCATTATTTTAAAAAACTGACCGCACCAATCGATTCTACAGGAAGAATGATGAAGAAAATCTACATAATATTTCTTAGTCAGAATTCAGTTTGTTAGTATAAAACGGTCTTAAACAATTGCATGATGGAGAGTGAAAGTGAGTCCCAAGCAAAATCCAAGTCAGATAGCATCAAACTAATTATTGCATCTATAGCAAAATGGAAAAATGAAATATACATATTTTTCTTATGTCATTTGCAATTGTTTATAAAAAATTATTTAAACAAATTATACTGAAAGTCATTATTTTAAAAAACTGAATACGCCAATCGATTCTGCAGGAAAAATGATGAAAAAACCCTATATACCATTTTTTTGTCATAGTTAAATTTGTTAGAGTAACATCTTTCTTTTTACATATACAAGACACTCCCGGTAACTGTCAGTCTAACGGGGCTGTAGGGGAGTATAATTCCAAGAATTCGGCATTTATTGAGTACACTCACTCTGCTCAGTCGTATAACCATGCTGCGTTGGAGCTCACACTTTGGGACATGCGCAGAAACTCGCAGCCGCTTGCAGTCGCTCAAGTGGAAGACACAATGGAGAGTGCGTTAAAATACATGTGGAGGAGAAGTGGCAAAAAGTGGAACATACGGAGCTTGCAGTTAGCGGGAGTGTACTATATATATATAAAAAAAAGAATTTACTCTAACAAATTTAACTATGGCAAAAAAATATTGAATAGGTTTTTTTCATCATTTTTCCCGCGGAATCGATTAGTGCATTCAGTTTTTTAAAACAATGAGTTTTAGTATAAATTGTTCAAATAAATTTTATAAACAATTGCAAATGACAGAAGAAAAAATACGTATATTTTATTTTTCCATTATGCTATGAATGAAATAGTTAGTTTGATGCTATCTGCCCCAGTTTTTACCTGGGCCTTAATGGGTTAAATTTAGTAAAATTTGTCTGAATTTAAGCAAAATTGATTCTAAATTTAAGATTCAATTCTGAAATTCAGGTAACGTGGTATTAAATTTAGACCAATGTTGCTTAAATTAAGACAAAATTGTATTGAATTTAATCCAAACCATTTTAAGGGCAGTACTAGTTTGTAATGTGAGAAACTTAAGTTGACATTTAGCAACATTTATTTTTTCTCTGCTTTAACGTTTCTTAATCACTCATATATGATTATATAATCATGATGTAAGTTTTAATTTACATTCTTATTATAACATTCTAATTTTTAAATGCATTCATTGGAGACAGTAATTTTGAAATAACATTATTTCATTTTGTTTTGTTTTCCTATGTTTATAAAAAGGACACTTTTTTCGGAAGATAAATTTTTTATTTCTGCCTTTCAGAGTTTCTTCCATTTATTTCAATGAAAATGTTACGCATCGTATTGTTTTTTAAATATTTCTCATTAGTTGGTATGGTATAAAATATTTTTAAAACTCTTATGTAGAATATTTTCTTTTGATATTGAAAGATGCATCGAAATAATGGAAAAAACGTTCAACTTCATGTTTCTTGCACAATTACTGGCTTTTACTGTTGAATTCTGTATTCAAGGTGATCAGCTCATTCAGGCAATGATAATTGAATAATTTGAATAAATTAATTAACTTAACGAAAACTATTTATAATCTACCAAGTTCTCTTATACCAAAAATGTTTAGTATTGGACGGATGAAAATGCAAAATCGGTCATTTTCAGTACAGTTTACATAGTGACATTTCTGGCTTATATGATAATAAATTTTTACATATACTGCTATGTCGCAGAGTCGCTTCAAGTTGAGATGAAAATCTTCTTCAAACTATTGTTCATGAAATTGGACTTAATTATTTATTACTATATAATTTGTTTTTCAAAGTTTTGAACTTGCACAAGCTGCATACGACTGTAAATGCATACGACACATACATGACACCTAAAAAATTTTAAAATCTTATACTAATTATCCCACGTGATAGGAAACCGGTAGAGATAACAGCAAGTAAATTCTGAACTATTTGGAAAAGTAAGTATATTGAAAAGCAAATTATGTACTAGAAATTAATTCACATTTAAGGAAGTTCAACCTGTACACTCAAAACGAAAATTAATCAAATGTTATAGTGATTTATAAAATCGAGGAATACGAAATTGTATTTTCTATTTTCTTCCTTTTTATAAAACAGTATGAGCATTCTTAAAATTTTTTGATTTAATAAATATCATAAAATGAACTTTAATTGGACATGTCATTTAAAATTCTTAATAATTTAAAACGTTCTAGATTATGTAGAGTAAAACTTTGTGTATAATTAAATAAAAACAGTGGATATTTCGTTTGTTTGAACATATTTATTTGATTATATTATTTTATTTAATATTTATTTTGAATAAGTAAAGCGACAGTTTCAGATTCTGAAAACATCGCTGGGATATTCGTCTGTATTATTGACAATGAGACAGTCACATTAATAACTTAATGTAAATTAAGATTGAATGTGTTATTTATTTATTATTATTTACTTAGTTGTATAATTTATATGTTATATTAAACAGTAAGTAGTAAATAAATTATTAAAAAAGTATCTGTCTTTGAATCTGATTTAAAAATAGAATATTTTTTAAGAAACAAAATAAGCTACTGATTAATGAGACTGAAAATTGATTAATTTTGAAATAGACTGTACAACCAGAACATCCTTAAAACATAGCGTGCCAGTAGAAACGATCATGCGTATAATATTCCAAGGGGAACAAATACGTTTGGTCAGACGTGAAATGACTTTTTCCGACAAACGCTTATAATGTGGATATTCGTAAGTGCAAATTTTTGTTTCTCACTGAAGCTAAATGTCAGAAAAACATCACGTTAAAAATTAAATATTTAGATACAGAAATTTGAAATGGTTTCTAGTTGCGTATATATTTTTTTATACTTTACAATACAATTCCTGCAAATTCCTCGCTTGAGTTTGACAAAATTTGATGCTTTTATGAAGAGAGAATCCTTATCTATTGCGAGACTGTCGATTACCGTTATTAAAATGACAATCAGCGAGTTCCTCTTCAATATATTGGCCCTCTTAGTTCAAAAGAGCATGCGTCGAGGGGCCAAAGAGCCAAACGTTTTCTGCCGAATACGTCGATTTTGTCAGTACTTAAAAAGCTGGCATCGCGTGTGCTTCAAATGGATGGCATCGAAGGTGGTAAAATTAACAATTCAGATAATTATTTCTTGAAAACATACTCATAAAAAATGAGTCAATGCAAAAATACTAGAAATCGAGACAAAAATTCTTAATTAATAAGTTAACAAAAGTTTCTTTAAATTAAAAAAATTTCTGAGTACAAAAATATTATTAATTAAACAATTTCTATTTCGTTGAGCAGTATTGTTATTTCTGTAAAGATTCTCTTTAAAACCGATTAGTATAATAATAAGAACAGATTTCTATTCTCAGAAGTCATTTGCTTTCTATTTCGCGGACCTTAAAATTTGCATAACAAAAATTCTTCTTAAATGAAAAACAAGTGACTTCGGAAAATAAAAAAGTGCTTCTACTTATTACTATTGCACCCAGCTGGTGCTATTTTCCAGTAAATAATAATTAAATAGATAATTAACTATGTTTTAGTAACTTATATTAAATATTTAGTTAAAATAAGTATACTTATGAAGTTTTCGAGAAGAAATTCCAAAATAAGTATTTTAAATATTAATCAACAGCTTTCAATCATGTCTTCAAGATATGTGAAATAAATCTTCGCATTCTTGGAATATGGCCAGATCCATTGAGATACGAAAGTTTACTGACGATGTACCAAGTGATATTGATAATTATTGTTATTTTCCTCTTCATAAGCATTCCACAAACAATTAAATTATTAATGCTATGGGGTGATCTGGATAAAATGATAGAAATTCTCTGTACGGCTGACATTTCTGTTGCTGTTGCATTGATGATGATTGTTGTCCTGTGGCGCAATAAAGAAAGTAAAAATTTGATATTATAGTTGTATAACCCGTGTCGAAATAGCAGGGCCAAACCGGGCCATTTCTACACGGGACATTCTCACTTTTTATCTATGTATTCACTTATTAAAAATGTAACTAAAATAATCTTTTAATTAGATATTTATTTAATTCAATCTTTTTAAATGTAACTTGAGCCCTCTTATACAATTTCTTCAATTACAATCTTAAATAATTCCAAATTATAGTAAAAACCTGAAATTAAAATTTCTGCTACCAAAATTTGTATTTTAAAAAAACTTTTCAGTAAAAAGCTTTTTAACATCCTAGCATTGAGGCCCCTCGTCGCTTTTATAATTGAAGATTGGCAAAATTCGAAAACTGAGGCAGAGCGTAAAACAATGCTAAGAATGGCACAAACGTCCAGAAAAATATCAATTGTATGTCTTATCTTATCTCAAGGCACGTTTAACGTTAAAGTTTTACAAGAACTCTTCTTCAATATTTCTCAAAAAATAAATGGAGTTCAAAATCAAACTCGTATGTTTCTGGTTTCCCATTTTCCTTACGACACAATAGATAATCCTAATTTTGAATTGACTTGGTTTTGCCAATGGTTGGCCACTTTTTTCGCCACGGTTGCATATTCAGGAATAGATTCCTTTTTTGCTGTTCTTGTGATGCATATTTGTGGACAATTTGAAGTTTTGCAGTTACGCCTAATTAATTTTATCAATGCAGTTTCTCAAACTTCAGAGTATAACTTTCAGAAGGAGTTTTCTGTATTTATTCAGAGACATGCACAATTATACAGGTGGTTAAAAAATAATTATTTGAAATAGACTTGACCCAATTTAAAAAACTTCGTATCATTATCGCAAGTTTTTGTTAGGATAAGGTTATCAATAAATGTTAAATAATTTTTTATGTTTCCATATTGCTTTTATTCCAAGAACTTTAATATAGAAATTTAGCATATTTTTCACTAAAAATATTGAATGATTTTGAAGATGCATCACGACAATAGAAGATTCTTTCAATCTTATGTTTCTTGCTCAAATGCTTGCTTGCTCCATTCAATTTTGTCTTCAAGGGTATCAATTGATTAGTGTAAGTGTACACAAAAAATCTAAAATATATTTTGATCCATTTATATGAAATATAAAAACTGTTCAAAATTAAAATATGCACTTTCCTAGTACATGTAATAACAAAGGAATGTAATTGTGGTCATTGTTTTCAATTATAAATTGAAATTGCATTGTTTTGCACTACACAGACTAAAAAATGTAATTAAATTGCAGATAATTAGTGACAATAAAGCAGAGCAACCAATATTGGATCTTATATTTATGGGAGTATTTTTGATATATATGATGGGACACTTTTTTATATATTGTTACGTATCTGAACAACTGCGATTTCAGGTAACAGTGCTATTTTCCGTTGTTTATTAACCCACTTTTAAATGGATCCAATTCCTTATTTGCGATTTGATAAATCGAAATTAAACTTCAATTTTCCATAAGCTTCAAATTCGGTACTCCAGTCTGCTGGAATACGAACCTTATGAAAAATAAGTAGGACACTTTTGACACAAAAGTCTCAAATATACAATACATTTTTTTTGTTTTAAAATATTTTTTATACTGAACTCATATATTTGACACAGAGTACAGAAGTTGCCAATGCTGCTTATCAGTGTAAATGGTTCTATTTGAAACTAAAAGAAACAAAGAGTCTTTTATTCTTAATGAAAAGATCGAGAAAACCTGGAATTATAACTGCTGGAAAATTTTGTTCGCTCTCTTTGGAAGCCTTCAATAAGGTATTCACGAGAAATTTTAAAAAATTAACTAATCTAACTACTAACGCCTTATTTGCAGAATTTCCATATAAAAAATACATTGTTAATACTTTCAGATAAAAAATAATCGTAATTGTTCATTTTTTATTAGTTTCAATTTAAATTTTACAAATTATATATTTCTTACTAAGAAAATTAAATATTTATGTTGATGTTGAAAATTCTAATACTTATAATTTTTATTCCAAGTTTCTGTGTTGTTTCAGATTTTAAAAAATTCGATGGGTTATTTATCAGTACTCCTAGCAATGAAGAAGAAGCAAGCAGAATAGAAAATTAAATTCTTATATGTTGAAAATGAAAAAGGAAAATTATAACTGTCAATACAGAAAGGTTATGTCATTTAATAATATTACAGATTTATTTACTGTTACAGAAAAAATAAAACATTTTTAAATGTCATTATCCCTTTAAATATTGACACTCTGTTAAGTGATTTATTTTCAATATATGGCGCAATGAAAATGCCGAAATTTATGGAATCATTTGAGCCGGATGAAGCAAAATTACGTGTTGTTATGTGGTTTGGCATCCGAAAGAAACTTTGTCTGTAGGCGAAACAATTGTTTTTTTTTTATTTCATATTTCTCATTACTGTTTGTAATAAAATTTTTTACCAAAAAAAGTATCTACAAAAAATTCTTCATAATTGTTTCGCCTATTTCACAATTGTTGTTACCCTTTTTCGGACGCTAATCAGTGATTTTCTCAGTAAATTTCTAAAATTATTTTAGGGTTTTTATTTTTATAAAGATTTTTTGTATAAACTTTCAGGGTGCCTAGCGATCAGGCCATTTGAAATTCCCGGGGTTTTCTCGGTTTTTTCCCGACCAAATTTTTCATTTTCCCGTCCAATTTTACATCTTTTATTTACAATAACGCATATATTATATGTATTTTCTTCGTGTGAAAGGTCTAAATAATAAAAAAATCTTTTAGTATTGATAGGCAACGTTTCGGACTTTATCAATACTAAGAAATGTTTTTATTAATTGGACCTTTCACATGAAAAAAATACATATAAAATTAACAAAAGGTCGAAACTGAAGAATATGGATATAAACGAATATATTATCCTAGATAATTTGTAATTTCTCACGAAATATACAAATTAGCATTTTTTCCATATCTTAAACATTAAATTATACACTTTTTGCACATTTTTGCAAAAATAAAAGTTAATGTTCATTTTATTTTCGAAACTTTTTTTTTTCCTTTTCAAATAGCCATAAATAAAGTGAAAATAAGTAGATTTTATCATTGAACTAAAAAATTCCCGATCTGAAATAAAATTCCGGTTTTCTCCCGGTGAAACCTGATTCCCGGGTTTCTCCCGGTTTTTCCCGATTTCCCAGTCCGCTAGACACCCTGACTTCACCACTTTTTCAAGCCCTCACTTTTTTGCACTCTTGTACAATAATTAATGTCTATTTTGATGGGAGGATATAATATTATAATAATGAAAAATGAAACTCATATTTTCTGCACGAATAGACGCTTCGTATTTTCTAATGTACTACTCAAAGGGGTAACAGTTTACAAATGAAAGCTTAAACCTCTCCGAGAGTATTGCTTTTAGTAAAGGAGCATGCGTCGTTAGAGAAAAAAAATTTCTATCGATGGGGTTATATTTAGGCTGGCTTCATTAGTTTCAAAAAAGATAGCATCGCGTGCACTTCGAATGGATGGCAAAGAAGGTAGCGAAAAAGGACATTAAGTTTTCATAAGACAATCTACAAGCATTTCCACTTTAAAAGCAATAAAAATAATTTCAATGAATTTTTACAAAAATAATATTAAAATTCAGTAAAAATTTACTATATAGAATTTATACATTTTTATTTTTAAAATTATTTATGACTTAGCTCCTTAAATTAAAGTCAAGAGAATTAGATTTTGAAGCCAGGTTTATCTCAAACAAATTCTAATATTGAAAAAAAATGAAATGAAAATAATTTTGTTAGAATTGGTATTTAAAATTATTAGATTTTTAAAACTATAATTTCGGATTCAAAAAGTTGACAAGATTTGCATAATTTGGTTGTTAAATTGCCTTTAGCCGCCAGACTGTAATGGAATCCAAGTACAAGATTGTATTTTAAAACAATTTCGAAATAAGACACATTTACAATATTTAATGATTTCATAAAAAATAAATATTTAAATGAATTATCACTTGTTAGCTGAACATTATTCCACCAATATTTGTAAAACAAGTTTATGGATTATTGGAATATGGCCCGAACCATACGAATCGGAAGGACGATTGACCAAGTATCGAGCAATTGGGATTTTCATTCTTATATTATTTTTTATAAACATATCGCAAACAATAAAACTTTTTATGATTTGGGGTGAAATAGAACTCATGTCAGAAGTTCTTTGTAAGATTGATCTTCCTGTTGCTGTTGTTCTTTTCATGATTGCCACTGTCGGAAAGAGTAAAGCAGGTTTGAGAATTGTTTACAGAATATTTGTTTTAGAAAATAAAGATGTAATGTTTAATTATAATTCAATATCATGAAATAAATATATTTTTAATTAATTAAATTAATTAAAAACAATTTTTACATCAAAGAGTTGAAGCCTTTGGTGGCTCTAATAAGTGAAGATTGGCAACATTCAAAAACCGAAGAAGAGAGAATGATAATGTTCAGTATGGCTCACACAGCTAAAAAAATATCACTGATTTGCGTTTTCTTATCTCAGGGAACTTTTAATTTCCACACTGCAGGTGAAATTTATTTCACTGCTATTGACAGAATCAATGAATTTGTTAATCAGACTCGTCGTTTATACCTAATTTCTTATTTTCCTTACGACACAAAAAGCAGTCCTAACTTCGAATTTACATGGTTCAGTCAATGCTTAGCAACATTTCTTGCGACTATCACTTATGCTGGAGTTCACGGATTTTTTTCTGTCCTGGTGATGCATCTTTGTGGACAATTTGCCGTTTTGCGCTTTCGTTTAATAGATGCCATCAACCAAGTTGTCACTAAGATTTCCAAAAAAAAATTTCGAAAGGAATATGCTGTCATCGTTAAGAGGCATCAATACTTGAACAGGTACTTAAATACAATGACAAAATTATCTGCGGAAATTACAATTCCTGTCAGTGAAAATGAATTAAAAATGCACACATTCATTTCATGTTTTTTTTTAAATAACAGTTTAAATGGTCCTCTTTTATTTTTGCTACTGAAAAAGTGCATTAACAAAATAAAATTTCAATAGCGAATCTCAGTTTTAATAATCAATTATGAGTTCCGCTATAATTAAAAACTTATTTTAACTATATTTATTATGCACATTTTTATTGTAAAAAATCCGTATAGGGGTATTTTTTCAAACTTGAATTTTTTTGTTAATTCAATTAAAAATATATTTTACAATGGTAACTGTTCTTTATTGAAGGTGTGCTGAGGTAATCGAGGATTTATTTAATATGTTATTCTTAATAGAGATGCTTGCTTGTAGCATCCAGTTTTGCCTTCAAGGGTATCAACTCAGCATTGTACGTAGTGTTCAGAAAAGTCCTGGTAACTTTATCGAAAGCATAAACTGTTAATTTAATAATAATTTATTTAATTTAGTTAATATACTTTAATATTTAAACTTTATTAATTAGGCAAATATTAGAGAAAATTGTAGCATGAAAATATATTTGAAAACAATTTACAATCATTACAGATAACTTCTAATTATGAAGAATTACCTGCTGTTCCACTGATAGTGATGGTGATGTTTTTGATATACATGTTGGTACTATTTTACACTTATTGTTATGTTGCTGAAGAAATGCGTTATCAGGTGAATAATTCAAATAGTTCCTGTTTTATCATATTTCATCCTGTTTAAATAAATTTTTAAACGTTAAATTTATTTATTAACTATTTTTGCACAGAGCACTGAAATTGTATATGCTGCATACAGTTGTAAATGGTATGAATTGCCATCAAAGGAGGCAAATAATTTATTGTTATTAATGCAAAGAGCGAAAACTCCAGGTACATTAACTGCAGGGAAATTTTGCACACTATCGTTGCAACTCTTCAACAAGGCATGTATCAGAAATATTGAAAAAAGAATACAAATAAAATTTTGATAATGCAAAAAAGTTTTTGAAATAATAATACGAAAGTGAAGTATAAAAACAAGATGTTTTCAAGTCAAAGTTTTTGAAAATAACTCAAAAAATACTCTCTTCAAATTCTTTTTTCAATTCTCATCACATGAGAAGCTATTGGAATTTCTCTACTTATTTTTACAAGATTAAAATGATTTTTTGAAAATTTTTGACCGTCAAATGTAAAAAAAACATTGCAGATTAATATTCTTAAAAATAATCAAAATATAAGCAAAATTTAGACAACTTCTGGAGCGAATTACGTTCAGGAAATTTTTTAAGGGCATTTAATACATAATGATGTCACAAATTACCGACCATTTCTTATTTATATTTAGCGGGTTTATTATTAGAGAAATGCAAATATAACGCTGAAATTTTGGGAAATGATAAAAAATATATTGAGGCATCGTTGACTGGTGAGTTTCAGTTTTTATTTTAAAAAAAATTGTTTTTCAAAATTTAATGTTACCTTGTAATTGGCAAGTATTTCTATTGAAAAATTTAATGCAATCTAGGTGGTGCCTTTGTCCTTTTCTAAAGTTTCTTTCTGCTTTGACAGCATCGCATTCTCACCTCGATGATACTCAGCGACTTTATTCCTTCGTTTTAGTTACAGATAAGATTTCGCGAATATTTTCATTAGCTTCATTTATGATAACATCGATGTTATCTTCTTTAGTTAGCTACAAATTCACTAAAAATTAATAAAAAACGAAAATAGTTCATCCATGTACAATCACGCCATACCATCAACGCATCGGGACTTAAAGGTAAACAGAATTTAATTTTAAAAACAACCTTCCGCTCCATATATTATGCGAATGAGGGTTCTAAAGCCCTTTTAAAATAATTTAAAATGATGAAACGGAACTTATTTTACAAAATAAAATTTGTATCGCAGTTAACATCAATGCTCCGTTACGTCTTTTATCATTTCCCAAAATTAAAGATCGATATTTTAATTATTTTAATTATAAGTCCACCGCATGTAATTTTTGAAATATGATTGCTAATTCCATTATGGCGACCATGATATAAGTTTTACCTGGTTTTATATTCGGTGAACTTATACTTAAAATGATTAAAATATCGATACAAATTTTATTTTGTAAAATAAGTTCCATTTCGTCATTTTAAATTATTTTAAAAAGGCTTTAGAACCCTCATTCGCATAATATGAATTCATAATATGTATCACATTCCAGGAATATAAAGATATGGAATATCTGTATGTACAGAGGGTTTATTATTAGAGGAATGCGAATATAGGGCTGAAAATATGGGAACTCATAAGGAATATATGTAGGCATCGATGTCTGGTACCCTTGAATTTTTACATGGAGCGGAAGGTTGTTTTTTAAATTAAATTGTGTTTACCTTTAAGTCCCGATGCGTTGATGGCATGGGGTGATTGCACATGGATGAACTATTTTCGTTTATTTTTAATTGTTGTTGCATTTGCAGTTAACTAAAGAAGATAATATCGATGTTATCATAAATGAGGCTAATGAAAATATGCGCGAAATCTTATTTGTAATTAAAACGAAGGAATAAAGTCGCTGAGTATAATCGAGATGAGAGTGTGATGGCTGTCAAAGCAGAAAGAAACTTGAGAAAAGGACAAGGGCACCACCTAGGTTGGATTAAATTTTTGTAATAAAAATACTTGCCAATTACAAGACAACATTAAATTTTGAAAAACAATTTTTTTCAAAATAAAAACTGAAACTCACCAGTCAACGATGCCTCAATATGTTCTTTATCATTTCCCAAAATTTCAACGCTATGTTTGCATTTCTCTAATAATAAACCCGCTGAATATAAATAAGGAACGGTCGGTAATTTGTGACTTCATTATGTATCAAATGCCCTTAATGTATTATTGAGAAAAGAGAATTACACTTTCATTTTTGCCTTACGTTCAAACTATTATTTCATTTTAATTATTAGTAAACTTTAAACTGTGGTTTCAGATTCTAAAAACTTCAGGAGGCTATTTGTCAGTATTGTTAACACTAACGAGGAAAGAAGAAATTCCAATTATATGAGTATATTTAACAAGTTGATTATATATCCTTTTTAAATAAAGATTATTCTACAATTACAGTTGAATTCTACAGTATTACAGTTGAAAAATTTTATTCTTTTTTTCAACTTTACTAACAAAAAGGAAATAATTTTTTATTATGAAACGAAATACTCTGAAGCTTTCATAAAATGATGCCTATAACATTTTTCATATGAAATGATTCTATATTATATATCTTTACATAATGATAAATTGTGTAATAACACTGGAAAACTCTTTTTATTCAGATCCCTAGAACTTTGACTTTGCAAGTACGTTTAGAGAAAATTCTGTCTAAACGTCAATGTAACTTGGTACCATCTATTAATACTAAAAGATCAGCTTGAATCGAACAATTATTTGTGAACGAAAGCCAAAAGTAAGCATGCGCGAAAGTTTTAAGCTAAATGGATCCAGCTCCCCCTCATTTTCCTCCCTCAGTTTATTAGAGTTTCTCCTCGTTAACTTTTCATTCAAATGGATGGGCAACAAGGTACGAATTAAATGGACATATAATTGTGAAAAATATTCAGAAAGAATGTGAAACTTAAGGAGGAATCAGTATTAAGAAAACTTTTACTGAATAAAATTTGTATAATAAAAAAATCTATTTTCTCTACATCCTAAGTCATTCGGTTTATATATATTCAACATAAAAAGATAGTAGAAAAATCCAAAGATATTCTATTCAATGTAAAAGTTTTTCTCAGAATAGGACCCATTTATTTATTGAATTTTAACGAATGCTCTGAGGAGAAATTGAGGTTACGGTTTTTGGAAATGATAGGGAGTTCTAAGCATTAAAATCGAGATCACGTTTTTTGGCAATAAAATAAAATTAAACAGTGCCTGATTCAAGAAAATGTTGTGTACGATGAAAAGATTAAAATTTGTATTAATAAATTAAAACTTTAATTACTTTTCGACTAAGGATAATACATTCCTAAAAAGCCAGGTTCTACGAAAAAAATAATTGTGAAGTAAAGGCCATTTTTCATCCTGGCTATATATCTCATTAAAGTTTGTGTGTAATATAAATAATATTTGATGTCAACTGACAGCTGCAGATTTTACTCTCACATTGTGTCGTGCAACTCTTCGATTTTATGGATTATGGCCCGATCCCAAAAAATCAAATGGATGGTTTTTAAAGTACCAAGTATTTCTGCCACTCAGTATTATATTCCTATTTTCAAGTATTCCACAAACTACCAAATTGGTAATGATATGGGGTGATCTCGACAAAATGAGCAGAATTCTTTCAACCACAAACTTGCCTATCACACTTGTCATGTTTAAAATGATTCTTCTGTGGTGTACCAAAGAAAGTATGTGCTCTTACGTATCTTCAAGTATTTTACAGTGAATGAAAGCTATTTTATTGGGCATCTTTCCCCATTTATTTAATCAAATAATAAAGTTTTCTTCGTCAAAAATCATGATTTTTAAAAGCAAATTCTCCTTCACCCTCAAAATAATTTTTTTAGTTCAAATAAATCGAGCGCTAAAAATAATAAATAGTAATAGTAATAGATTTTAACTCACAGCCAAAATTTGAAATCTAGAATTGGATTTTTTGTGAATTAACATTGATTCAAATAATTTCTTATTTAATTTGTTCCTGACCAGAACTGAAGCATTTAATCGCATATATTGAGAAAGATTGGCAAAATTCAAAAACAGAAGAAGAGCGGAAATTAATGATACTTTGGGCCCAACAATGTCGAAATGTTTCACTGCTTTATATCTTTCTATCTCAATCCACATTTGTATTTTACACACTACAGCAAATTTCTGTTGTAATAATTGAGGATTGGAATAATTATACAAGATCCATGTATGTCGATTCTTATTTTCCTTACGACTTCAATCAAAGTCCAACTTTCGAACTTACGTGGTTAATGCAAGGTACAAGTATTCAATTAGGAAATGTGGCTTATGCCAGTACAGACTGCTTTTTTGCTATTCTAGTTTTGCATTTTTGTGGACAATTTAGAATATTACAACAGCGTGTGCTAAAATGCGTTGAGGAAACTGTCAGTAAACTGACTGAATGGAAATTTCATCAGAAACTGATTCTCATTGTTCTGAGGCATGACCATCTTAACAGGTAATTTATTATACAAGTAATTTCCTGATTTATATTGAAAATAGTTTGAAATTATTATGCTCCCAAATAATCAAAAATCATATATACACTCTTATCATATGAGAAGATATTTTTCATATATTTATCAAAGAATTTATAAAAGTGCATATGTATATATATATATATATA
>JBAGKK010346770.1:0-19181 GCA_037177015.1 Euceroptres primus
ATATTTAAATATTAAGAAACATTTATATGTATTATAAGTTAAATAAAAAATGAATGTCTGATCCATTGACTTGTACTACTCACGCCGATTTATACTACTGATTAAGTTTAATTAGCATAAGAACATCGATATATGCAGAAAGCAAAAATCTAAAGACATCAAGTTTTTGATCAGTTGACAATAGAGAAATGTCTCTTATCAAAAACTGATTTTTTTCCAATATAATCTTAAGTTTTGAAAGATTGATGTGCACATTTGTTCCTCAATTTTGCCAGTTACTAAGCAACAACCAAAAAAAAAGTAAAAATTCAGAAGCATACCATTATTTAAAAATGAATATTAAAAATCAAGGAATAGTATATTTTAAGAAAACTTTATGCATATTTTATTATTTGTAATTCTGAAAATGTAGGTGCCCCAATACTCCTGGCCGATACTGTACAGAAGAGGGTATCGAAAAAAAAGTTTGTTATTCTTAGTTCTAATAGTGATAAAAACTTTCTTTTGGGAGTCAAAAAAACATCCCTATGATTTCATAAAAAAACACAAATCTCTTCTGTTTGTGCATTAAACATCACAAAAAACGATACACTTCTTTTCACTTAAAAGACAACAAAATTTTTCAAGGGATCTAAGTTACCGGAAAAAATATTTCGAAGCAAGTGGATTTATAAATAGATAACGATAATGCCATTAAAATATTTTTTACCCTACTTAAATGACCTTAAAATTTCTAAAAATCATAAAAAAACGACTTTCTCGTTATTTTCGTAGGGTTATAGCAATTTTTTCGACTATTTGACCATAAAATGAGTGATATACATTAACGGGATTGTATTTGTAATATATTACAACAATTAATAATATGGGGCATTATTTCTGAAGTGTACCCACCCCAAAGAATGAATTTCCCCAATCGGGTTAAAATTTACAAAAAATTTAGTCTTCAAAAAAAAAAAAATAGATTGATCAGTTTGGTCAAAAACTCGCCGAGGTAGAGGGGGTGAAATTTTTGTACTTTGCGCAAAGAGCCTCTATTTCGAAAATAAATATCTTTTTAAGTATGGTATATAAAAAATTTTGAACCAAAAGTTATCGATAGATAATTTCCCAATCTTTCGAATTAAATAAAAAATTTTTTGAAAAATTCAGAATTTAGCCATCATTTTTGAAAATCAAAAATATTTTTGATTTTCTTTTTAAGTTCGACTCTTTTTTTCTTTTTTTTAAACTAAAAATAAAGCTTGAGATGCTTACTTTTTGATCCTTGAATAGCAAAATATCGTTTTTTGTTGTTTTTGAAAAATTGAATTTTAAGTAACCTGGTAAATGCAAAAAAATTTTCTTATGCGCGAAAAAAATTCGGAAAATTTTTTGTATGTACAGTTTTTATCTAAAATTCTTGAAAAAAGCCCCAAGAATCCACCGACCAAATTTGGACAAATTTGGTCGGTGAATTTTACACATTAACTTGATTATTAGACGATAAATAGGATTTTAAATTTGATTTTTACCTAATTTAAATTTCTTAAATTTTAATTTTAGTTAGAGTTTAAGTTAGTTAGAGTTTAGTTAGAGTTTGAGACTTTTTTTGTAATAAAGGGCTTTGCCCGAGGATTTCTCAAATAAATAAATAAATTTGTACAGTTTTTGATAAGAAACAATATTCTCAAAACGGAAATTCAATAAAAAAATTTTTTGTTGATTTTAGAAAATTGTTTGCATGTACAGTTTTTATGTAAAATTCTTGAAAAAAAACCCAAGAATCCACCGACCAAATTTGGACAAATTTGGTCGGTGAATTTTACATATTAACTTGATTATTGGACGTTAAATAGGATTTTAAATTTGATTTTTATCTAATTTAAATTTCTTAAATTTTAATTTGTACAGTTTTTGGTAAGAAACAATATTCTCAAAACGGAAATTCAATAAAAATTTTTTTGTTGATTTTAGAATTTTTTGAAAATTTTCAAAAATGAAATTGTTTGAATTTGGTTAATTGCGTATTTTAAATGTGCAATTTACATACAATGTACATAACATAATAAGTATAAATGTTATTTGTACATTAAAAATGTGCAATTAACCAAATCCAAACAATTTCATTTTTGAAAATTTTCAAAAAATCTAAAATCAACAAAAATTTTTTTTTGAATATCCGTTTCTAGAATATTGTCTCTCATCAAAAACTGCAGATGCAAAAAATTTTCAAAATTTTTTCGCCCATAGGAAAATTTTTTTGAATTTACCAGGTTACTTAAAATTCTATTTTTCAAAAACAACAGAAAACGACATTTTTCCATTCAAGGATCTGAGAGTAGGCATCTCAAGCTTTATTTTTATTTTTAAAAAAAAAGAAAAAAAGGATCGAACTTAAAAAAAAATATATTTTTGATTTTCAAAAATGATGGCTAAATTTTGAATTTTTCAAAACTTTTTTTATTTCGTTCGAAAGATTGGGAAAAAATCGATCGAAAACGTTTGGCTCAAAATTTTTTATATGCCATATATAAAAGGATATTTATATCCGAAGTGCGCAAAGTACAAAAATTTCACCCGCTCTATCGAAATTTATCGAAAACGTTTGGCTCAAAATTTTTTATATGCCATACATTAAAAGATATTTATATCCGAAGTGCGCAAAGTACAAAAATTTCACCCCCTCTACCTCGGCGAGTTTTTGACCAAACTGATCACTCTTTTTTTTTTGAAGTGCCATGTAGTAGGACTAAACTTTTTGTAAATTTGAGCCCAATCGGAGAAATTCATTTTTTGGGCTGGGTATACTTGAGAAATAATGCCCCATGTATGAAAAAGACTGACACTGAAATAATTTTTATTGACTTTGAATTATAATAAAATATTTAGAAGTGACATATTTCTTTTTAGATCACGATAAAATTAATTATAATTAAAATTATAGACAGGCATTTTAATATACTGATCATACATTTATTTTTCAGTTTTGTAAAGTTTTTGAAGCAAAATGCCTGTCTATAATTTTAATTATAATTACTCTTCTACTTATTTTTATTTAGTTGTTATTTATATTCTTTCTTCATAGAATAATATTATTAATAAGATACACTGTTTTCATTAAAATGACGAAATTCTTCAACAAAACAATAAATATACGTTTTTAAAAATGTCGTGCACTTACTCTCTTATTGGTATTAAAAATAATTTAAACTATAATATTTTTCTTGAGTAAAAGAATGATTTAGCTGAAATGAAAAAAAATTTTAACCTCGCTTTGTAACGATTAAAAATGTAGTAAATTAAGAATTAATTCCAGCTTATAAGTTTCCATGTGCCAATTTTTAAATTCGGATTCCAGTAAAATCTGTAAATATTTTAATTTTTCATCGAATATAAACTTGCGAAAAAATTTATTTAAAATGAAGGAAGTAAAAGCTTAATATATAAATTATTTTTAAATACTTAAACGAGATTGCAATGTAGATATAACGTTCTAAATTTTAGAGCTGGAATATTTCACCTGTATCGGTGATAAGAAATTCACTTTTAAAGTACCCTAATAACTCAAAATTATGAGTCATATATTAATATTAATTGTTAGTTAATAACTATTAACAGTTAATTTCCTGCGCATGATATTATTTTAAAATAGAATCTCCTTTTAAAATGTTTCAATTTTGGTACGTTTATTTATTTCTAAAACTTAGACTTACGTTTTTCTTCGCCACGGGACCACAGACACGAATCGCCGCGTCTTTTTAATATAAAAAACTATTGCTACGTCTTTCTAACTCTAAAAACTGTCGATATATCTTTTTAATGCAGAAATCTGTTGCTACATCTATCTGACTATTTCACTCCTGAGTCAAGTCTTTTCAATCAAGGTTTTGTGTTCTACGTCTATTCTTTGTATGCTTCAAATGATGGCATAGTCTTATTTGCACCCATCGAGTAGAGCGTATCGAAAAAAAGTTCTGTTATTCTTAATTCTAAATAGCGAGATGAAAGCTTTCTTTTGAGAGTAAAAAACACCTAAATTTTCATTTAAAAAAAACAAATGTCTTCTGTCTCCACTTTTCAGTAGCCAAACATCACAAAAAGCGACACACTTCTTTTTATTTAAAGGTCAAAAAATTTCTTCATATGATCTACGTTATCTGAAAAAATAGTTTGAAGCAGTTGTATTTATAAAACGATAATGCTATTAACAGATTTTTTACCATGCTTAAATGACCTTGAAATTTCCAAAAATCGTAAAAAAAATCTATTTTTTCGCTATTTTCGCAGAGCTACAGCAATTTTATCGAGAGTGTGACCATCAAATGGGTGAGCGAGGGGTTAACCATTAGCATTTTGATGTACGAATTCAAAAATTCAAAAGAATTCAAAGAAATCAAAAGAATTTAAAAGAATTCCAGGAATTCAAAGAATTAAAAAGAATTTAAAAGAATTCAAAATAATTCAAAAAATACAAAGTGAATTCAAAAGAAATCAAAAGAATTCAGAGACTACAAGATGAATTCAAAAGAATTCAAAGAATACAAGATGAATTCAAAAGAATTTAAAGAATACAAGGTGAATTCAAAAGAATGCAAAGAATTCAAAAGAATACAAAGTGAATTCAAAAGAAATCAAAAGAATTCAAAGACTACAAGATGAATTCAAAAGACACAAAATGAATTCAAAAGAATTTAAAGAATACAAGGTGAATTCAAAAGAATGCAAAGAATTCAAAAGAATACAAAGTGAATTCAAAAGAAATCAAAAGAATTCAAAGACTACAAGATGAATTCAAAAGACACAAAATGAATTCAAAAGAATGCAAAGAATTCAAAAGAATACAAAGTGAATTCAAAAGAAATCAAAAGAATTCAAAGACTACAAGATGAATTCAAAAGAACTCAAAGAATACAAGATGAATTCAAAAGATACAAAATGAATTCAAAAGAATTTAAAGAATACAAGGTGAATTCAAAAGAATGCAAAGAATTCAAAAGAATACAATGTGAATTCAAAAGAATTGAAGAGTATTCAAAGAATTCAGGAACAAGTGTACACCTGAATTTAGTAGTGGTTAATCCTTCGTGTGTAAGACACTTTAACGGGAATGTATTTGCAAAATATTGCAACAATAATGTAATATGAATAGGTTGATATAAAAATAATTTTTATTGACTTTGAATTGAAATAAAATATTTTAAATGAAATATCTCTTTTTGTTTCACGACTAAATTAATTTTCGGTGTCAAAATTAGGCGAAAATGTTTTCCAGTGTACCTAACTTTGAGGAATTCATTAAAAAATTTCTAAAAAAATGTATTTGCGATGATTTAAAAAAATTTGAAGATTATTTAGTTATGAAAAGAAATTTTTTAATGAATTACTCACTATACAGGAACAAAGTTAGGTATACTGAAATACATTTTCTCCTAATTTGGATACCGAAAATTAATTTTATCGTGATCTAAAAAGAAATATGTCATTTTTAAATATTTTATTATAATTCAAAGTCAATAAAAATTATTTTAGTGTCAGTCTTTTTCATATATGGGGCATTATTTCTCAAGTGTACCCAGCCCAAAAAATGAATTTCTCCGATTGGGCTCAAATTTACAAAAAGTTTAGTTCTACTACATACATGGCACTTCAAAAAAAAAAAGAGTGATCAGTTTGGTCAAAAACTCGCCAAGGTAGATGAGATGAAATTTTTGTACTTTGCGCACTTCTGATATAAATACCTTTTTATGTATGGCATATAAAAAATTTTGAGCCAAACGTTTTCGATTGATTTTTTCCAATCTTTTCCACCCATAAAAAAAATTTTGAAAAATTCAAAATTTAGCCATCATTTTTGAAAATCAAAAATATATTTTTTTAAGTTCGATCCTTTTTTCTTTTTTTTTAAATAAAAATAAAGCTTGAGATGCTTACTTTCAGATTCTTGAATAGAAAAATGTCGTTTTTTGTTGATTTTGAAAAATTGAATTCTAAGTAACCTGGTAAATTCAAAAAAATTTTCCTTTGCGCGAAAAAAATTCGGAAATTTTTTTGCATATGCAGTGTTTGATGAGAAACAATATTCTAGAAACGGAAATTCAAACAAAAATTTTTTGTTGATTTTATTTATTTTTTATTTACACAGTGAACTAGCAATGCCCTTTAGTATACACGATTCTTAAAAATTAACTATCTTAATACTAAAATAGTAAAATTGTAAAATTGGCATTCAGAATTTTAGAAATTAGAAATTTTAGAAATTTTTGAAAATTTCCAAAAATGAAATTGTTTGAATTTGTTCCAATTTGCATTTTTAGTGTACAAATAACATTTATACTTATTATATTATGTACATTACATATAAATTGCACATTAAAAATGCGCAATTAACCAAATTCAAACAATTTCATTTATGAAAATTTTCAAAAAATTCTAAAATCAAAAAAAAATTATTTTATTGAAATTTCGTTTTAAGAATATTGTTTAGTATCAAAAACTGTACGAATTAAAATTTAAGAAATTTAAATGAGATAAAAATCAAATTTAAAATCCTATTTAATTAATGCAGAAATCTGTTGCTACGTCTATCTGACTCGTGAGTCAAGTCTTTTCTATCAAGGTTTTGTGTTCTACGTCTATTCTTATGCTTATGCTTACGCTCCTATTCTTATGCTTATGCTTACGCTCCTATTCTTATGTTTATGCTTATGCTTACGCTCCTATTCTTATGCTACAAATGATGGCATAGTCTTATTTGCACCCATCGAGTAAGTGAAAAGGTCTTTTTAAATTTGAATGAATTTATTTTGAATCTATGTAAACTTGTAAACGATACATTTTCATTATTTTTTTTTCCTTTGACTGAGCCTCCTTTGTCGAAGCTTTAGAAATAAATTCTCCTGATTGCAACACTGTGTTTCAACGACCACGAAGAGAACTTTGAAACAAAATTAACAACTGGGACAGGCAACGTAGAAGCGTAACTTCTAGTTACCAACAAGTAGCCGAGTTTTTCGAGTTGCAGCTTTCACTGGGAAAGCGATGCGTCATTGTTCTAGGCTCTAAGCCTGTCACGTGTATTCGTGCAATGATTCGTTAGCTGTCACCACAATGGCCTGTTATCGGCCACGGCAGAAGCGTGGATTTTCACATTTACATGACCGCTACGAGGAGCTATCAGACTCTTGTTTTCAGTCAGTATATTGAGTTTCCACGTAATCGAGAAAAATCACTCGAAAAATACATACACTTTACCCCTCGATTTACGGAGTATATGCTTCTCCCCATCCCAACAACGAGAGCGATTTTCTCCACCAGAGATGAGACTCTTATAGAGTGCTTATCAGATAAGCCCTTGTTATAGAAGCACCATAAAAGGAAAGCTTCGACTAATTTAAAAACGCTACCTATCTACCTACCTGAATCAAACGATCGATCTTTTTTGCGAGCGAAGAATAAGGTTCACATTACGTTACGCGAATCTTGTGCAGAAAGTAATGCATTATATTTAAGCTTCCTGTCTTACGTCAACAAAATTGAATTTTTCATCTTTCATATCTTTCTTTTTACCTCCGCGTAGAATAAAAAATGTTTTGTTAACGAAAATCTTTTCTGGGGATGATAAAAAGCCAAGGAGAGTGGAGATCAGATTTTTAAATGTTGAGATTATTAAGCGTTTTTTATAAATAGTGAAAAGACCGTTGCCAAGTATTTTTTTTTATTTCCATTTCCAAGCTATTTTTGCTTTCCACGTGGGGTGTATCTTAATACTGTGTTCATTTCATGAACACTTTGCTTCCCCATAAAGGTTTTTTTAACAATTATATTTTTTTATATATATTTTATTATATATATATTTTTAACAATAATAGGTCAATCAATTCGTTTCATCAAAAGGAATAAATTTGGTTCTTATAATATTGCTATATACCAAAAACTGGAAACATTTTCCTGATATAGACGTAAAAAATTTTTTCAAATTTTATCTATGTAAAATAGTTGGTTATGAAAGGTTTTAAAATAGTTCAATCGATTCATCTCGCCAAAAGGAATAAATTTAGTACTTATAATATTGTTATATATGTTAAAATAATTTTAACTTTATATAACATTTTTGAAGTTATTGGGACCCTCCTTTGAACTAAGAACGATGATTTTGTGCCTTTGGGGTCTAGGATATTAATTATGATGTTACATCACTTTTTTTTTCTTTTACTCGGCTGTATCCGAGTTTTTATTTTAATCAGATGTTAACTTTAAATGCTCGAGGATATTCGAGGTTCATTTAAATAATGTTTTCAAATAACAAATATCTGTGAAAAATAAACACTTTCGATAAAAAATTGATTTAACATCATAGTCAATTTCCTGGACCCCAAAGAGGTCCAGGATATAGATTATGATCAATATTCATGCACAAAATAATCGTCCTTATTTATAATTTTTATTTTGAGTTCAAAACCTAATTTTAAGAAGTATTTAATTTAGTTTGTAGAAGGCTATGTTGCAAAGCAGCTTTAAGCTATACTTCTGCCTTTTATGTTCGACTAGTTACTCGCTAATAGCTACTCTACCACTGTAGATTATATCTCTCTCTGTATATACAGTTGAACATAATAAAGATCTATTGCTATTATTATTATTAATATTATTATTATAAAAGAAAAAATTCAAAATTCAAAAAATTTCAGATGAGGACATTTTTTGTTTGAAGATGTTTACAAACATTGTATTGATTTTTATCAACTAAATACCACCCCATAACAAAAAACATTATATATTGAAAGTCTTTTATTACTTAAAAAACAGTGATAAAAATTATTGAAAATTTCGAATTCTTCTAATTTACTTTTTGTTATATCAAAATATTTAATCTTAATCTTAACCTTAATCTTTTTTGGTAGAAAAAGATGCGTTTCAGTACAATCTCCAAATCTAGAGTAAATTTTCTGAGCTTTAATCAAAATTGCAAAAAAAAAATAACTTCTAAAACGATTTTTAAGACATAAATCGAATAAAGTCGAAAAAAATGCTTCTTATCGTATGGGCACTGTCTGGGAATATAGTTCCTTCAAACTTCATGGCCCTAGCTCAAGTCGTTTGCAATTTATATTATTAAAAAGGCATTGTTGATGCACACACACACACACACACGGATATTTTTCAAAAACCATTTTCGGATTCCTGGGGTCGAATTAAGTCGAGAAATGTCAAAAAATGAGGTTCGAAAATTTTCATCACTACAAAGCTTCCTTTATAAGGAAGCAAAGCAATTGTGGAATTTTTTTTAATTCTTTAAAAACTTCTAAGAATTTTTACAAGAGCGTTAAACCACCCCGAACGAAAAACGTAGTTTCTCTGAAATTACTCTAACTGAATGCAATTTTGGCCTAAACATCTTGACTTGGCATAAAAAAACATGAAAACTGAAAAACTGTTGATAGAGCTGTAAACTCACCCTTAAAAATTAATACTCACCCATTATAAAAAGTTCTGGAAGGGGTGGTTTTATATTATATTATTATATGTTTTTTCTTCGAAAAAAGCAAAAGTATAATGTTTAGCTTCAAAGGGGGTAATTTTTGACAAAATAGGGTTTTTCTCACAACTATTTTTTATGCAACATTTTTTATTCGATTTCTGGCGGCTATTTGTGCCTAATTCTGTCAATAATTACCCCTGAAAAATGAACAGGACTTTAAAATCAAGTTTCCACGTTTTATAAATGGTGATTTTTCACTTTTAAGAGTGATTTTAAAGTTTTATTGACAGTTTTTCAGTTTTATATGTTTTTTTATGGCAATTCAAGATTTTTAGGCTGAAATTGCATTCAATTAGTGTATTTGCAGAGAAACTACGATTTTTATTAGAGGTTGTTTAACGCCCTTGTTTAACGGTTTTTCCAATTTTCAAAAAATTCCACAATTGTTTTTCCACTATATTACGGAAGCTTTTTAGGGGATGTCGTTAGAAATCAAAGTCACTTTTTTGGGGATGCCCTATAATGAGTAATTATCCTTTGAAGTGCTAACCCGAAAAACTATTTTGTTTAGTTTTTAGTTAAATAGGGTGTTTTTCACAATTATTTTTTACTTAGCATTTTTTATTCAATTTCTGGGGCTCATTTGTCCCTAAAATTATCCCCGAAAAATAAACAGGATTTTAAAATCGAATTTTCACTTTTTATAAATGGTGATTTTTTACTTTTAAGAGTGAGTTTAAAAATCAACAGTTTTTCAATTTTATATGTTTTTTATCACAACTCCAGTTTTTAGACCGAAACTGCAATTCAATAAGTGTATTTTCAAAGAAACTACGAATTTTTTTCGTTTAGATGTAGTTTAACTCCCTTGGAACAGTTTTTAGCATTTTATAACAAATTTCAAAAAATTCCTCAATTATTTTTTCACTGTATTATGGAAGCTTTCTATTAAAAATCAAAGCACCTCTTTTTGGGACTCCCTAATGAGTAATTATCCTTTGAAGTATGAAATGAACTAAAAAAACCATTTCGTTTTTTCACTTTTAAGAGTGAGTTTACAGCTTTGTCAACAGCTTTTCAGTTTTACATGTTTTTTTTATGACAATTCAAGATTTCTAGATCAAAACTGCATTCACTAAGTCTATTTTCAAAGAAACTACGCATTTTTTCGTTTAAGGGTTATTTAACGCTCTTGGAACAGTTTTTTGCGTTTCTCAAAAAATTTCCAAAAATTTCACAATTGTTTTCCCACTATATTATGGAATAGGCTGAGAGCCAGCGACACTTAGGTCGGGCTGATTTCATCCCGGCTGGAAAAATTACAGAAAATAGCCCTGTTGATGTATAATATGAAATCGCGTGCCTGCCTGCTCAGATCGATTGCGTTTGTTTATAAAAAATTTTTAAGTTGTATTTTGAAAACGATAACTGTGCTTATCGCGATACGGATGAAATTTCGCACACAGATGCTAAAAACATTACTCAATATGAATTCGAGTACCTGCCACTCGAAATCGATTGCGAAATATCGCCTGTGAATCAAAAACCGGTGAAAAAAAGTGCATAACTTGCCTCGTCGTAATCCGCACAAAAAAAATTTATAATTTAGTTTACAGCACTAGAAATTCATTGACGAGTGCCTGCCTCGTCGCGTTATAATAAGTGCCTGCCAGCTTCGTGAAAGTCGCGCGCTCTCGCGCTCTACGCCGCACAGTAGGGAAAAAATGCCTTTTACATTCTCATCAGGGAAGGTATAAAAAAAACTGATAAAATTTTTCAGAGAGGTATCTAGCCTGATATTTGATTTAGTTTTTTTATTTTTTTATAAATAAACGAATGTGACGAAAAAAATGACCATTCTTTCTATTTGACGTTCCCGGTGCTCGTCAATAATAGGAAAATTGTTGCAATCGCCTACGCTTCATAGAGTAACATCAGTTAAAGATGTTCCATCATGATATAATAAACAAAAAAAATTTATAAACAAATTATTTGTTGAAAGTGTGTTTTCTACAATTTTCAATAATTTTACGTTTTTTAAGTTATATTGCAAGAAATTTGGATGATAACAATATTTTAATGAAAAACATTTCTCTTAAGATTATTCTTGTTAATATTATAAACAAATTTAATAAATTTTTCAGGAATTTTTCGACAGAAAAATTTGTTTCTTTCCGATGTCAGTTCTTTTAATTAGAAACTTCATGATAATTTCAGCAAAAGTCATAATTAGTTGATAAAATTTATGATTTTTTTAAACAAATTTATTTTAAAAGTGCATTATTCTGGCATTTATCGACGGAACAATTCGTTTTTTTCAATGCCAGTCATTCTAATTAGGATCTTCATGATAATTTCAGCAACATTCATAATTATTTGATATATTTTATGTTTTCTTAAAAAAATTTAATAAACAAATGCATTATTCGGGCATCCGTCGACAGAAAAGTTCGTTTTTTCGATGTCAGTCCTTATAATTGCGAACTGCATGGCAGTTTCAGCAACATTCATAATTAGTGAATAAACTTTATGATTTCTTAAAACAAATTTAATAAAGAAATGCATTATTCGGGCATCTGTTGACGGAAAAGCTCGTTTTTTTTCAATGTCAATCCTTTTAATTGGCAACATCACGATAATTTCAGCAACATTCATAATTAGTTGATAATTTTATGTTTTTTTGAACAAATTTAATTTAAAAATGCATTATTCGGGCATTTGTCGACGGAAAAATTCGTTTTTTCAATGTTTTTTTGTTTTCAATGTTTTCCAGGAATTTACATATCTCAAACAGTCATTCTATGCAATGATAACAAATAAAGACTTTATTATAATCTGGCATCACAATTGAACAGAGATTTTCTCTGAAAGTTCGGTGTGCTAGTTATTTACACAATTTCCTAGAGAATGAGAAAGAGAGAGAGAGAGAGAGCGGGGGTGATTATAATATCCAAGGGATGTGCAAATAATATAGGGTGCATATGGATGCAAACGAAGGAGGAAATCCTTTGTCCTGTGCTATAATACTATACTTACATTGGACTTGGAGTTTGATCGTTTGGTTTGCATTTGGTGGAATACCATTAATAGCAGTGCAGACGTAATCCCCTGTATGTTCGCGACTGACAGCAGGTATGCTTAAGGGATTCCCAACCAGCATTGTGTCTGTGGAAAAGATATTTTAAAAATATTACATGTTACATGATAAATAAATCATTTTGAATTTTATTTTTCCTCTTTGTTTTTCTTTGTTAGGCTAAAATTCTCTTTTTTTTTTTGCTTCATTATTGGGAAGATTGGTATTGAAGGGTGCAAAGCTCCGCACTTCAAGCTTCAACTCTCGCCAACAATTAGAAGTGGTGAGTCACGTGAAGAGACTCATGGACTGTTGGACAGAACAGGGATCAGTCATCATCCAGCAGTCACGTTCCTATTAGCTTATTCAACGCGCCCCGTTAAACTCTACACGTTGCTTGACATTAACAGTGCTAAAGTCAGTCTCGTGGAAAATAATGTGAACATTCAAAGTCCAGTTTTAACTTTTGTTCTGCTCCTGTGACTCCCTCTTCTCTTCTCAGTTAATCAGCGAAAGTGCACCAATATTCTATACACTTTCCAAATTACAAAAATATCAATAATGTGTCATAATATAACTAGATATCTTAAAATATATTAGCTATTTTTAGTTTCAAGAAAATAAAAAAACAAAGACTAATTTAGTTCAAAAGCAACATTTACATATATCACAATAAATTCAGAATATTAAAACGTTCACTGAAAATAAAATAGTTAAAAATTTTGTTGGTGTTTTGCATGGGCTTTAGGGTCGAATAATTAAAAAAGCTGTGTTTTTTTAACCATAGTTTCGATTCTCATGTGAGTCCTCTTCAGTGGTTTATTTCTTAACAATTTTGTAAGAAATTATTCCTTATATCACTGTAAGATTAATGCCGATCAATTTAATTTAATTTTTCGTTTTCTCGGAAACCACATATTCGAGGACCGAAATTGGCTAGTCGTTTTACGATAGTGACAACAGCAACCAGTCAATTTCGGTCCTCGAATATGTGGTTTCCGAGAAAACGACGAAAAATTAAATTAAATTTATCGGCATTAGTGTTACAGTTATGAGGAATAATTTCTTACACAATTGTTAAGAAATAAATCAATGAAGAGGACTCACATGAGAGTCGAAACGTTTGGTTAAAAAAACACAGCTTTTTTTAATTATTCGACCCTAAAGCCCATACAAAATACCAACAAATTTTATAACCAGAGGGTCAATAGAAATCAACAAGATGAGTTTCAATAAAATAGTTAGTTGAGTCAACTGCTTTGGTCTGTAACATATGTCTCTATTACTTAATTAGTTGGGAAAACTATTTTTCTTGTAGGCGTAACTATTCAGTTTGTTGGAACAACAATTTTAATAGTTACATCAACTAATAAAAGTTTGTAAATACTAAAGTAGTTTATCCAACTACTAAAGTAGTTTATCCAACTACTAAAGTGGTTTATCCAACTACTAAAGTAGTTGGCCCAACAACCCATTTTTTCAGTATTGTAGATCAATTTTTTAACCATCAAAAACAATTGAAAATATTTTGTTTTTGAATAAAACGGTTGCAGATAAAATTGATCAATTTTTTGGATCCCGAGGGAAAAAAAGTCCCATTGGGATCCCACCATAGGTACCACAAAAGTACCGGGTACGAGGGGTTAACCACTAGCAATTTTGATGTACACCTGAATTCAAGAATTCAAAGAATTCAAATTATTCAAAAGAATAATATGACTGTATTCATTTCAAGTCAGGCAAGTTCTCACACTTGAAGTCGCAGAATCTCTCGGGGACAAAATATGTTGTTTTTTAGAGGAAATTAGGCGTATTTTGCGATTTGGGGGAAAAAAAACTTTTCTATGAAGTTATGGGCATTTGAATTTTTTGCTTTGTTTTTCAAAAAACCCCAAATTTTTTCTTTAAACTTCTATAACTTTTGACTTAATTGAGATATTTAAGATTTGTTCCCAGATTTTGGTAGCGTTTATCGTCTTCTTTCGAAATCCGCCAAAAAATTTAGAAAATGTTTAAAATTAACAAAATGGCGGTAGTTTCTCTAAAAATATTCATAGAAAATTTTCTCAAAAAAACCCACACTTATATTTTTTGCCAATTTTTTGTTGAATTTGTACTATCATAGAGAAGACATCTTGTGAGTTTTATGCGGACTAAATAACTATTGTGTCCGGGAGAATTTTTTTTCATAAAATTGAATTTTCGCATTTTTCTCGAAAATAATTACAGATATGAAAAAATTTTAAGAAAATAGTTTGTACAATTAAAAAAGTTCTGCAAAAAGTTCTTTTACTCATTTATGATATTTATCATTTTCGAGAAAAATTAAAAAATTCAATTTTCATGCATAAAAAAATTTTCTTGACTCCTGATTTATGGAAATACCCATAAATAAATAATACCCATAAATACCCATACCCATATTTTTTTAATAGTTTTAAAAAATTTACGTTTATATAAAGAAGACTTCCTGTGAGCTTTACGTGAGCTAAACAATTTTTATGACCGGAAAATTATTTTTCATAAAATCGAATTTTCAAATTTTTCGCTGAAACGAGTTAAGTTACAAAAATAATGTCAAGACTAAAAATTGTTTGCCTTAAAAGTTTTTATATTCAATATATTAACATTATTTTTGTAACTTAAATAGTTTCAGCAGAAAATTTGAAAATTAGATTTTATAAAAAATAATTTTCTGTCCATCAAATTGTTTAACCCACGTAAGACTCTTCTTTATTGAAACGTACATTTTTTTAAACTATTTAACAAAATATGGGTATTTATGGGTATGGGTATTTCCATAAACCAGGAGTCAAGAAAATTTGTTTGTGCATGAAAATTGATTTTTTTTCGGAAATGGTGCAAGATATCATAAATAAGTAAAAGAACTTTTTATAGAACTTTCTTAATTGTGCAAACTGTTTTCTTAACATTTTTTCGTATCTGTAGTTGTTTTCGAGAAAAATTTGAAAATTCGATTTTATGAAAAAAAATTCTTCTGGCCACAAAATTTATTTAGCCCGCATAAAACTCACAAGATGTCTTCCCTATGATAGTACAAATTCAACAAAAAATTGGCAATAAATATGTCGATTTTGAGAAAATCGACTATAAATATTTTCGAAAAAACCACCGCCATTTTGTTAATTTTAAACATTTTTGAAATTTTCTACCGGATTTCAAAAGAAGACGATAAACGCTACCAAAATCTGGAAAGAAATCTCAAATATCTTAATTAAGTCAAAAGTTATAGAAGTTTACAGAAAAAATTTGTTTTTTTTTAAAAAGAAAGCAAAAAATTCAAATACCCATAACTTCGTAGGAATTTTTTTTCACAAATAGCAAAAATACGTATGGCCTAATTTTCTCTAAAAAGCAACATATTTTGTCTCCGAGAGATTCTGCGACTTCAAGTGCAGAACCTACCTGATTTGAAATGGATTCGGTCCAATATGAATTCAAAAGTATTCAAAGAAAACAAAGTGAATTCGAAAGAATTCAAAGAATTGAAAAGAATTCAAAATAAGAATACAAGACAAATTCAAAAAAACTTTAAAAATTTAAAATAAATTCAAAAGAATTCAAGGAATTCAAAAAATACAAGGTGAATTGAAAAAAATTTTAAAGAATTCAAAAAAAATTACCAGAAAAGTCCCATTTTATTTTTTTCTTCGAAATTTTTACAAGTGCTTATAGGATATATATCTCCTAAAAAAATCCAGTTGAAATGGAACTAAAGCACCAAAAAAGTTCAACTTACGACGTACTGTCAATGGATTTTTTTGGGACAAAGTATCAGAGAAGTCCCATTTCACTTTTTTCTCGAAATTTTCACAAGTGAAATTTCCAGAAAAAATTAAACGGGATTTTTCTGGTACTTTAATTCCATTTCAGATGGACTTTTTGGGACATAAATCCCACAAACACTTGTGAAAATTACGAACAGAAATTTAAATCGGACTTTTGTCTCAACATGAGCACTTGTGAAAATTTTGAGAAAAAAATGAAATGGGACTTTTCTGGTACTGTAATTCCAAAAATGAAATGGAACTTTTCTGGTATTTTTGTTCCAAAAATGAAATGGGACTTTTCTGGTACTTTAGTTCCATTTGAGCTGGACTTTTTTAGGACATAAATCCCATGAGCACATGTAAACATTTCGAAGAAAAAATGAAATGGGAATTTTCTGGTACTTCTGTTCTATTAAGTAGAACTTTCTTTTAAGATAAAAAACTTTTTTGGTACTTTAGTTCCTTTAAATAAAATTATTTTGGGAACCTGTAAAATATTTTATCTCTAAATGGCACTATAGTACTGACCAGTGGTTCTTTTTTAATCCACAAATGATCAGTTGGAAGCTTGTTTTATGCAGATTAAGCCAACAAATTTTTATCAACTTTCAATAATTTTGCTTCAAATGGCAGCAAATTGAAAATAATTTGTCTTATTTTATGTCTAAAATTGGCTTAAAAATATCGATGTAACACGAATCGTATAAGGGCGATTGCCAAAAAGTTACCATTTTAAGTCCCTATCATTTTTCACATATCCTGTGATTATTTAATTTTTTCTGAATATATCTGAGCAAAGTACTCACATTAGGGTACAATTTAGGAAAGTTTCAAAATTTTAGACTACACCTCTTAGAAATTATAAATAAAAATGATTGAAAAATGTCAGATTACACGATGTCCCAAAATACAAATTTAAAATAGAAAATTGCTAAATAATATCAAAAATATTTTCTTTAATAATTTGGGTTTATGAAAATCGATTGAAATTAGTTGAAAAAGATGATTATGGAGCGATAAGTTGAATATTTTACAGTTAAAGATGCGAAAAATCGCTCCAACGTCTGTCCCCAAGTTTTGTGTCAGGTTTTACGATTTTGCTATTTTAAGATAAAACTCAAAGATCGTGATTCAAACTATTCAAAATACGACGTAAATTTGTTAATTTTAGGCTAACCAACATTTTCACACAGTTTAAAATCGATTTCTCATCAGTATTTTCAAATAGAAGTTAATAATAATCACTATTTTTGTACAATATGTTTTACAAAATGTCATATTTATCGAACTATTAATTCAAAATTTTATTAAACGAGAGGATATATTGAATATGTGTAGATAATATCAAATAAGTCGCGCAATCACAGATGTTTTCCATACTTTTAATAATTAATATTAATTATTACTCCTGCAATCTGGTGTACACTCTCTTTACAATCTTACGCAATCCCATGCAATCTTTTACAATACCTTGTAATCCTCCATTACGAAAAAATATTATAGGAAATTCAGTATAGATCGATAAAGATTTTTCTACAATGAATTTCTTATAATTTTTTCGCGATTCTAGAAAAATCATTATAGAAAATTATTATAAGAAAATCAGTAGAGAAATTAAAAATGTTAAAATATTGAAAGACCTGATGCAAAAAATAGAGAAAGTATAAACGAATGATCTATTTATTTATTCAACGCAGATTTCCAAACATATCAGGAGGTTTTAAGGGATTCCAAAGGATTTTAAAAAATTTCGAGGGACCTCCACGGATTTTAAGACTTTTGAAAGGATTTTAAGAGTTTTCCAATTTTTCCAAATTTCGAAACATTTCGACGGAGTTTAGAGGATTTTAAAGATTTCCAAACATTTCCGGGGATTTTAAGGAATTCCAAAGGATTTCAAGAAATTAAAAAAATTTTCAAGCGATTTCAAAGAATTTTGTAGGACTGTCAAATATTTCAAGATATTTCTAATGAACTTGGGAAAATAAATTAAATTAAATAAATTTGAAGGGATTCCTAGTGATTTCAAAGATTTCAAGGGATTTTCATGTATTTCAAGGAATTTCACAAGATTAAAGGATTTCAAAGATTGATAGGGATTTAAACGATTTTTTTAAAGAATAGGTTTAATTTAATTTTTATTCCAGAGAATTTCCATGGATTTTCAGTGATTTTGTTAAATTTCATAAAAACACAGAATTTTAAAGGTTTCCAAATATATCAAGTTTTAAGATATTCCAAATGATTTAAACCATTTTCGGGGGACTTCCACGGGTTTTTAGGCTTTTAAAAGGATTTTATGGGAGTTCTAAGTATATAAACTAATTTTAAAAGATTTCATCGGTTTTCAAGAGATTAAAAATATTTCCAAGGATTTCAAAAAATTTCCAGAGATTTCTAGAGAACTTTGGAAAATAAATGAAATGAAATGAAATGTCAAGGAATTCCTAAAGTTTGCAAAGATTTTAAGGGATATGAAGGTATTTCAAGGAATTTCACAAGATTCAAAGATTATATTAAATCTCCAAGGATTTCAAAGATTTCTAGAGAATTGAACTTTTTTTTAAAAGAGAACTTCAATTAATAAGTTTAATTTAAATTATATTCCAGGACTTCAAATGATTTATACTTTTTGAATGGATTTTTACGTTTTTCAAAGATTTCAAGGGATTTCAGAGAATTTTGTAAAATTTCCAAAGAATTTAAGGGATTTCTAGAGAACTTTGGAAATAAATGAAACATTGAATTTCGAAGATTCAATTCTTAGCGATTTCATGGATTTCAAGGGATTTTAAGGCATTTCAAGGAATTTCACAAGATTTAAAGGATTTCATTAAATCTCCAAGGATTTCAA
>JBAGKK010346881.1:0-19178 GCA_037177015.1 Euceroptres primus
AGGACGTAAAATACCTGGTAAATTACTGTAAAAAACCATGTAATTTACCTCGGGTATTTTACTTGCACAACCCTGATTGCGGTCCATGAAAACGTGCAGGGCGCATGCGCCATACAGCGTTTTCACATAACCTAACTTAAATTTTGTTATGATAACAACCATAACATATTTTCAAAACAAACTTTTAATTTAAAGAAAGTCTCTTAGTATCCGAAGCAAATAATTAGTTTGACTTTGTTTTCTTATTTACTTTATGTACTTTGTTTTTTACGTAGATCAGGATTTATCGCTACCTACAAAGTCTAAAAAATCAGAAAAAATCATTTTACAGTTTAATGTTGATTATTTTAAAATTTTTCAAGGCATAAGGTTTACTTTTATTCTGTTTTTATTGCAAGAAATGTCAAAAGATGTCAAAAGAACAAATCTGTTGAAAAAGTGAGGTTAGAGTTAAATGTCAATAGTCTCGCCATCTTGGAAACGTAACTTACTGAGTTTTCTACGGTTTTCTACGTCAAAAACGTATTATACGTCGAAAACCTCGAGTTATGCGTAACTGCGCAACCCTGCCTTTGGCAGCGCCTAATAAAAATGTTTAATACAGCTAAATAATTCATTTAATGATACTTTTTTCTAAGTCAATAGTTATTTGAAAATAAGGCTTTATTTAAATACAGAAATCTTTCTGATTTGTTGGGAACTGATGCAAGAAGGTGCTATGGATTTTTTCTTTATCTACTGTTGGTTGGTTTCTCCTAGATACAACTTTTTCGTTAGAGGAAAAAATATGCGCCATCTAATTTCCTATAAGAATGCATTCTTCAAAAATCAAATTTTCAAATTTCGATTTTTAGTTGCCAGGGGCCAACCTCCCCTCAACTTTACCACCGAGTTATCTCCCGTTCTGGAATCGAGGCGCTCAATTAACATGATTGGAGGAAAATGAATTTAAATATATTTTAACTATTTATTGTAAACATTATTTTTATTTACAACTTTCAAATCTTCGCGGTTTGCTCTATCAGCGCCGCCAAACGAGAATTCGTTTAAATGGTTGAGATATTCGTACTAACCTAACCTTAACTTAATTTTAAACCACGTGTAGTGACAGTTTTCATGGTTGTTTCGGACAAAAATCAGTAATTTTTATTTATATATTCCAATGATTTTAGTACATTAGTGTCAGCAATGTCTACTTGTAGAATTCACAACGTTAGATTTTATAATCTAGAACCAAAAGCAGTAACATGTTTGTGTTACGACCAGGAAAATAAAAAGTTGGCTCTTTCGAGGTTAGTTTCTCGCATTGCAATTTTGTCAATACCAAAATTGTCGATAAAATTATATTTTAATCTGTTATTAATTACTTTTCCTCCATAAAAATTGTTTAAATAAAATGTTTGTTTAAATAAATTGTTAAAATTTTTAAAATTATTCGAATACAAGTTAATTTCACTTTGTTTTACATTTTCCAAAACCGCTTTTTATTTTTCTAATTATCTAAATTACTGTCAACCTAAAAGCGTTTAAATTAGCAGAAAGCTAATATTTCAAGCATCTAAATTTCATGTTCAAATCTTATACACTAATTCGTTTCACTTACTTAACAGTTATTTTTTACAGAGACGACTACACTCTAGAAATATGGAACGTGGAGAACGCGCCCTTCATCCTATCCACAATCCCAGGTGGATCAGATTCAATAGAAGCGATTCTCTGGGTAGGCTCGCGCCTATTCTCTACCGGCATTCGAGGAAGGATAGTAGAATACAATTTAACCAAATTAAGTCCAAAATCCGAAGTACCAGTAACAGGAGGAGCAGCCTGGTGTATGGACGTTAATCGCGATAAGACGCGCATGGCGATTGGTACTGAAGGCGGATACATCAACACCTTCTTCATAACTTCAGACTTTCTCCTCTACGAGAGAATCTTTGACAAGCAGAAGGGAAGAATTCTTTGTCTTAAGTGGGATAACACTGGAGATATGATTTTCAGCGGATCTTCTGACACCGTCAGAGTATGGAACTCAACTACCGGCCATGCAGTTCATAGAATGACGACCTCGAGGAAAGAAGCAAAGAAAGAAACGATAGTCTGGTGCCTTGCAGTCACTGACGAGAACACAATTGTCTCCGGCGATTCTCGTGGAGTAATTTGCATATGGGAACCTAACATGGGCACCTTGATAGAATCGTACGAAAGCCATACGGCAGATATCCTCGCTCTCACCATGTCGCACGATATGAATATGTTTTATTGTGCGGGAGTAGATCCCGTTATTCGCATTTTTTCCAAAGTCATCTCCAAGGGTAGAACCCAGTGGGTAAGAGGAACAGAGAGAAGATTACACGTGCACGATGTTCGGGCCTTGGTTGAAGCTAACGGAAAATTGTATTCCGCTGGAGTTGATGGATACTTAGCTCAGTCGAGTTACCCTCCGAAATTTCTCGTAAAGTATCCTCCTTTATTACAACCACCCTGTGTGAGAGTTTGTAAAAAATCCAGATGTATTTTGCTGAGGTATAGCAATTTTTTAGAACTGTGGAGGCTAGGTGAGAGCAAAAATTCTCAAGATTTCGTGCCGATTGGAACTTTACACCAACTGACAGAGGAACCGGTGAAGCTTCTGACGCTCAAGACAAAAGATGATGAGAATATTGTATCTTGTGCTGTGAACAAAACTTCTAAAATCATAGTTTATTCGACAGACAGTCATCTCAGGGTTTTTAACTTTGATGTGGTCGAGGGAAACGCTAGTTTGTGTAGGAATGATACGGATATTTCTATGAATAGGGTACAGAAGATTCTTTTCAGTCCGAATTCTAAACGGCTTGTTACGATAAATAATGATGGGAATGCAAACACTGTCACGTTCTACGAAATTGAAAAGAAGAATCGGCTGAGACATTTCGGTGCTTTCCAGACTAACACCGAGTCTATAGAGTGTGTTGGACTTGTCTGCTTTTCTCCAGATGGGAGGTATTTAATTTGTTCTGATAGCGAGAGCCGTATCGTCGTTTATCACGTGGATGGCGATCTTACGATGGAATCACGTAAGCCCTGGTCGTTACCCAAGTACAGTTGTCCTGCAACTGCTATGGCTGTTCACGAAGATACTCTGAATTTGGTCGTCGTTTATTCAGATCACAAGGCAAGAATCTATTTTATTAAATTTCTATTTAAGTTGAAAAAAAAACTTTGATTATCAAAAATGAAAAGACTCCCGTATAAAAAAATAATTATCTAAAGATTTAAATTTTTAAAGATTTACCATTATTAAAATATTCACCATTAACTGAAATAATTTCGAGACGGTTTTAATGAAAACAGAGTAAAAATTTTCTTTAATAAGAATAAAACGTCTCTTCTTAAGACGATGTAATTCATTTTACGAAATACGTAGCGTCGTAAAAAGGATACATCAGCCTGATGAGATCGGTGGTAAAGATTCATAATATCTATCCGCGTACAATTTTATCCTGCGAAGACCTCCACCAAATTACTATCATAATCTTCCCATCTAGATTATCTCTTTAAACGATGAATTAAAAACTATAAAGCGTCGCTTTAGCGCCTCGACGATAGGATTAAATTTTCTCTATTTATCGTGGCTGGTCATTAAAAAATATTGAAGCTTAACACGCTATCATAGAAAATCGAGGAACTTTGTAGAGTTCTCTCTAAGTATCTCCTCGTGTTCTATAATTATTATTAAGTCCAGTTTACAAGCTTTCAAATATTTTCCATAATTCACTTTTAATTTATTCAATGAAATTCTTATTGGTTATCGCTCCAAATTTAATTTCTTTAAAGTCATTAAAAAAGAAATAGTTTTATTTATTCAGTTTTAAAAATAGAAACCTTTGGAATAAATAAATATAAATTAAGGGTTTTGTAATCAAAATACATACAGGTCGTTATTTTAATTTCAAAACGCATCGAATGATCTTCAGAATTCTGGTCATGTCGCTATTAATTATTCCATTCACGTGATCATGCTTCGCTGCTTTCCAAGAAAAGGTTCCCGATTTAAAAAAGTTTCTTCGAGTCACTTAAATAACTCACTAATGTAATCAGTTTTTTGTCCTTTATTTTGCAGATTATTGAATACAACATTCCAACTCGAAAGTATACTGAATTTTCCAAGAATCTGCAAAATTGCCTGCCTTTGCAATGGCTGTCGAGACCCTTTCCGATTACAAATATCATCTTTGATCCTAAAAACGAAAATGTCATAATTATGCACGACGATACTTCAGTCTTCGTTCTCAATAAGAAGAATGAGCTTCCTAATAATAGAGTGAAATTAGCGAAACTTGAGAATGGCGACTCCAGAGACGATTCCAATTCGGGTCTCAGTTCACAGTCTCAACATATGTTTCAAGTTGTTAAAAAGTATAAGGTAAGAAAACAATTCTTTCAAACATTACAAATAAACAAAACGCCTAATTTGATTTTTTTAAAACATTTTTTTAAAAGGAAATTTGATGCTCTTACGTAATTCTTAGATTCTAATAATTCTCTAATGATTCTTGATCCCTTTTTCGGGGTTTTATTAATCGAAAAGTATAGTTCGTAAAAAGGTACACATCTTAAGATTAAGTCATTTTTTCTAGGATCGAGCATTTTCAAGAAAAACACGCAAACTTAATTTTTTAAACAAATACAAAATATTTATCTAACTTTAAATATTATTTGGTATTAAACGACAGATATGAGGTATTAAACTATAACTTAGACGGTCATGCAACTTCAAAAATAATAACCCGTAAATCAGGGCATCTAGCGTCCTGGAAATCCTTTAAAACCTGGATAAATCCTTGAATTTTGTTTTACCTGGAAAAACCTGGAAATGTCCTTGAATTTCACTCATAGTCCTGGAATTATTATCTCTAGATTTGAATAAGTAGTTTTCTTCAAATGACAGGCTTGCTACATCAGGTCAGAAAATTCTGGAAAGTCAGGGAAAACTTTCAAAGAGTCAGGAGATTTTTTTGATTCAACAAATTATAATTATATCCCCATAGTTTTAATTATAATTTAACAATTGTTATAATTATGTAATTATAATATTACAAAATCAGGGATCACAGTCAGTTCCCTATTCCCCCTTTTTCCCCTTTTCGCCTTTTGTTCTCCAAATCTCCTAAAATTACTTTTTTTATAGTTTCATTTCTTTTTCTCCCTTTTTTCCCTTTTTATATTCAAATTTCCGAATAATTTTCCAAGAATTAGGAGAAATAGAAATTTGTGACATTCAAAAACTCTTTTAATGTTTTCTTAAATATCCCATAATTTCCCAATTTTCAAAATCTTCTAAAGTCTCCTAAAATCTCTTAAAGTTCTCCAGAGTCTTTAAAGTTTTTTTTTTATTTTCATTTTCAAATTCATCCCAAAATACTCTACAAGTTGTAGAGTATTTTGGGATGAATTTGAAAATGAAAATGAAAAGAAAATGAAAAATTGTGGGATATTATTTTATAAGATTATTGTCAGGGTGTCTAGCGGACCGGGAAATCGAGAAAAACCCGGGAATTTAATTGTACCGTGAAAAAACCGGGAAAAACCCCTGAATTTTATTTTAACGGGAAAACCCCGGGAATTTTATTTAGGATAGGGATTATACTTATATTTTATTTTTTATTCTTCAGATTTTAATAGCATTTAAGCAACTACTTGTGATTCTAACTGCATAATTTAAAAAATATTTATTTTACGTGTTACGAAAGTTGTAAAATATGTACTTTCGATTAATATTTATCACTTCAGTCTGTGATCAAAGAAAAGTTTGGCACGTGTAAATAAATAATTATTTTCTTTACGATATAAATTTTGTATATGTATATTATGTTAAAATTGTTAAAATTCCCATTTCTATGTATACGTTCACTTTCAAAAATCACAAAAAGACATTTTTAACTTGATTGGGGGAAAAAATATTGATCGGGGAAAACCCGGGAATTTTAAATGGCCTGATCGCTGGACACCCTAACAACATATATTTAGACTTTTTCAAAATCTTCTAAAATTTTCTGAATACTTCCGTAACCTTCTAGAATTTTCTACAGAATCTTTTAGAATCCTCCAAAGTCTACAAAAGATTACCGAAATTCTTTCAAATTCTTTAGAATCTTCAAAACTTATCTGAAATCTGAAAAAATTCTCTAAAATATTCTAGACTGTTTTAAAATCTGAAATCATTTAGATTTTTCTGGATTCTTCCATAATCTTTTAGAACATTCTGGATTCAAAATAAATAATTTTATTTATCTATAATAATCTTATAAAATCTTAAAGAATTTTTAATACAATGTTAAGAATTCTGAAAAATGCTTTAATATTCTACTAAATATACTAGAATGTTTCCGAATCTTCTAAAATCGTCTCAAATCTTCTGAACTCTTCTATGATCTTTTAAAATCTTCTAGAATCGTCAAGAATATTCTGAAATGTACCTGAAAAAAAGTCTGGAAGAGGCTAGAAGATTTTAGAACTCTATGGAAGATTTTGGAAGAATCACGAAGTCTGTTCTAAAACACTCAAAAATCTAGTTTGTAGAGACTTTTTTGGCATTTTAAAAGATTAAATGAATTTACAAGTTTATGGAAAACTAAAAATATTCTAGAAGATTTTAAAAGTTTGTTGAATAGTCCAGAAGTCATGAAGGATTTAAAAAATTTTTAGAGCATTCCAAAGATTCTGAAAGTTTAGAAATTTGAGGAGTGTTTTATTAAATTCTAGACAGAAATCTAAGATTTTTGAGGATTTTTTAAGATTCTGGAGAATCGCAGCTTCCTTGGTATTCTTAAAAGAAAAAAGCTTCCCTCCTTTTTTTAAAATACCTTTTTTCGAAAAAAATGCCCTATTTTCCCTAAAATTGAACTGCTGAACCACTGTGATCCCTGAATTATATAATTATAGTTTTAATTATAACAGCAGATAATGGTATGGGAAAGTGAAAAATAGGTAAGGGTATCAATTGTTTTAGTAAGCTTTTGTAGAAAGCTATATATTCACTTAGTAAGGCGCACTAATAAATTCATTTAGTTAGTTTACTAAATGAATTTGTAGTTTTTTACTTAAAAATAGTAACTTTTTCAGTAAAGATTAGTAGAAACGCTTACTAAGTAATTTACTTAGTAGAAAACTACTAATTCTTCTTAGAGAGTATTTTCTTAAATAATAGTTTATTGAACTTACACAGATAAATACAGTTAACTAAACTCAAGAATTTCAGAAATCGTATGTATACATTTTATATGGTTCATTTAGTTGTATGAATTATTTCTATCGTACGGGTTCAAGAAAAAAAGATTTTTTTCATGAAAGTTTATAGTAATAATTAAAAAATGATACCTGAAAAAATTTATTTTTTACCTGGAAAACCTGGAATTTTTTAAAGGAGAAATGTTAGACACCCTGCGAAAATTAATTAACTATTTTCAATACGATTATATTTTATAACTTTGAATAAAAGCAACTTATTTTGATATAATTATTTACTTGCTTAAGAGTAAAAAACACATTTACACTATTCATTTGGAACTCTTATAAAGAAAATTAAAACAAAACAATGCTCTTTCAATTTTTGTACCTCCAATATATGGGTTCCATGAATTTTTGCCGTGGTTGAGGGGTCCAAGGGGACGAGAAAGCTGAGCTCAGAGCTCAGCGGAGTTGCGCAAGTACCGTAGCGACAAAGCGGGCAGTATCCTAAGCGGATAATTTCGTCAGTTCGCTTCAGTTCGTTTTCAGTGTTTTGGTTATACGTTATATATAATAAGTAATAAATAATAACTAAATAAAATTTAAAATTAAAGTAAACGTTAAATTAAACTTATATTTAAAAAATATTTTTTATTCGTGACAAAAATCAAACAGAAATAGTTCATACGGCCCTGACTTGTTTATGTTTAGAGCCTTCCGATTTAAGGCCAAGGCCATTCAGGCCATCTCCGAAACCAGACTTAAATTGGAGGAACAGTGTACTACATTTTTAACTCTTATAAGGAACTTTAAAACCAATCAATCAGTAACCAAATATTAAATATCGTTTTTGAAGTAAATAATCTCTTTTTTCTTAATTGCAGCACTTGGTTCATTTGGACTGGTTGAGTAACGAGGAGATGGTAGCCGTGGAGGTGAATCCAATATCGCTGACTGAGAAGCTGCCGCCCACGCTGAAGCAAAAGAGCTTCGGCATGTAAACAATCCACCCTCATGATCTTTCTCCGGTACCTGTAAACCATTACGGGAGAATAAATTCTCTCGTACTTGGATCAGACTGAATCGCTAACTGGCCACTCTCACAGAAAGTGCGGTCGAATAGCAAACAAAACTTACTTCCACAATGAAAGGCACCCTTCCACACCAAATTTCGTGAGTAATATAGCACGGAATCCATTATTAAAGGTTTCGAACTTCGGCGCAGCGCCGGTGAATAATTGAGTTTAACCAAGGAAGATGAACCTCTGTTTTTGGACTCGAAATTCACCCGGTTCTAATGGCGGCTCAATCGTTGTTTTCGGTGATACGTAGAAGGGACCCACAAATTCCAAATTATTCCCGGGAAGAGACGATCTCCAGCCGATAAATGCTGAACTTGTTTTGGGAATTGGAGATGACGGTTTCAAAGGAATCGGAGATTTCTGCAGCGGGTCCTCAGATTTTTTTCGTTCGAAGGTGTCTGGTGGGAGTCCTGCTTTTCTGCATTCCTCAGCAAGCACCTGCGGTCAGTGACACGTAAGAAATTCGTATGCAGTGTCTACATAACGAAGAAGACGAATCGTGATTACTGTATACCCACCTGCTTAAAGTACTCGTCAGTTAGGTAATTGTACTTTTCCGGCCAGTCCCTCTGTGCCTTTTTCTCTTGGTTTATTACCTCTTTGCTTCGGAAAAAAGGATTGTGAGTAAGGAGTTTCATTTAAGAATGCTAAAGGAATTTCTAAATGGATGGAATAATTCATTCTCAATTTTTAATTTGTCTCTTGATGATTTTAATATTAAGAGCCTTTTTTGTCCAGTTTCAGTAGACATTCTATTTCCCGAAAAATTGATATTCCAAATGGATTTGAAAAGTCTAAAATTTTGAAAATGAATTTGAATCTATGTAATAGTTAAATAACTTTTAGAAATCAGAAAAAAATAAACTATCAAATTCTAAACTCTATTTATTTTTACGAGTTAGATTTTTTATTACTTTCACACGACAGTAAAGTTTTTTTGCAGTGTTAGTGATCAAATTTGCACAAACGAAAATCTTAACAAGTAGCTACAATTTCAAGGTATCAAAACAACTTCGATAAATTATATCTGAGTGAAAAATGTACAGAAATAACGGAATGACATAACTATAGTAAAAAATAATGTTATCAATAATATTATGAATAAATATAAAAACGAAATTAACAACTTGTTTCATTTTTACTCTAAGGGTTTCCATCTCGTTAATTGTCGAATAGAACAAAAAGATAAATATTCACCGAATATTGTCAACAGTGACAGGTCCTCCAGCAAAATATCCTCGTTGCTCACGTCTTTCCAGCCTTCTCGGTTCCTTTTTGGCAATTTTTTCGCCTCTTCCACTCTCCCTTTTATCTACAATTCCCATTGAGGCATTCATGATTAATCATCACTTCCAGAATAATTTTTCACGTCAATTTTTGCCCTTAAGAAAAAAAATGCAAGGACGGTGTTTTGTACATCGAGGTGACTGTTTGTTCAATAAAGCTGCGGAAGTCTTGGTTGCTATAGCGAGAAGGAAACCGTGCCCTCAAAAGGATCTTCCCTCTAGAAGTGGATTAATTCAGCGGAACTCGATGTCTCGCGGGCAAAGAAGTACGAACGCAGCAGGAGAGTTATAGAGCTTTTAAGCAGCCAGTGCGAAAGACGGTTCGCCATCCATCTCTCTTAACGCGTGGATGGAAGAGACTTCTCATGCATCATTCGGTGAGAAATTTCTTTAGTTTATGAATGAATTATCTTTCAGGTGTTTTGCAATTACATCTCAAGATATTTTGAATATTTGAAATAATTCTGATAATTTTTCTTTTCGAATTACAGGTCTTTGAATATTTTTTTATTAAAAGTACGAAACTCAAAAAGATCTAATCTAAAAGCCATTTTCGAACGCTTTAGAGAAAATGTTTTAAAAATCGAACAAAAAGCAGACAACTGAACTTTCGAAAAATTTGCCTATTTTAAGTTCCTGTGAAGGTAGCCCCCACTATTACAAAATCGATTTATTATTTAGTTCTGAGTCCCTCTTCAATATTTCTAGAGTTCCTGATAGGTTGTAGCAATAGTTCTGGCGTTTAAAGGCTCAAAACATCCATTTTTCAAAATGGGAGGCTAATTTCACGCTCCCACTCACTTTCGAAAAATTGCATTTTTTCGTGAGTTCTGAACAGATTTGGGATAGTTCTAGAGTTCCTGACTGTTTTCAAAAATAGTTTCGGCGAATTTCAACGAACAAAAAATTTTCGAAAAAATACCTGTCCCCCCCAACTTTTCGGAAATTAATTTTTCATTGCGCCATCTTTTTTTGTCGATAGAGTTCTTGAGTTCGACAAAAAAGAAATTTCCAAAAATTCAAAATCCCAAAACTTAGGGCATTTCGAAAATTGTAATATCGTAGGAAATTTTTCGTCAAAAGTTCCAGGAGCTCTGATCGGAGTTCTATTTCCCCCCGAAGATTTCTACCGAAAAGCCTTATGCCATTTTTCGAACAACTCAAAATCCAAAAACCTACAGGATTTTAAAGATTCCAAAAAATTTTTAATTTGAAAATTTTTAGAGTTCCAGGAGTTCTTATTAGAGTTCTTCCCCCCCCCCAAAGAGTTCTATAAAAAAGCTCCATGACATTTTTCAATCATCCCAAAATCCAAAAACCTACAAGACTTCGAAAATTCCAAAAAAAATTTCAATTTGAAAATTTTTAGAGTTCCAAGAGTTCTGATTTGAGTTCTGTCCACCCCCTCCCCTAAAAAAGTTCTATAAGAAAGCCCCATGACATTTTTCAATCAACCCAAAATCGAAAAACCTACAGGACTTAAAAGTTACCCAAAAATTTTGAATTTGAAAATTTTTAGAGTTTCAAGAGTTTTAATTAGAGTTCTGCCCCCCCCCCCAAAGAGTTCTATAAAAAATCCCCATGACATTTTTCAATGAACCCAAAATTCAAAAACCTGTAGGACTTAAAAGATTGCCAAAAATTTTCAATTTGAAAATTTTTAGAGTTCCAGGAGTTTCAGTTTTCTGTTTCTCCTTCAAAGAGTTCTAGAAAAAGCCCTTAAAAAGTTTCTTAATTAAACCAAAATAGAAAAAAATACTGCATTTTAAAGATACCTAATATTTTCAGGATTTCAATTTTGGGGTGGCAAAGGATTTTATACTTTTTCCTTTTTTCTGAAAGAGCGGTGGGATTATTTTTAAAATCGAAAATTTTAAATACGTGGGAGTAAGAGAGAAAGTTAGTTTTTTGGTGCTTTAGGGTTCGAGGGAACTCTCAAAATTTTTAAATTCAAAATTTCAAAGTATCTTTAATCTGTAATCAGAACTCTTGGAACTCTAAAAATTTTCAAATTCATAATTTTTGAAAATCTTTGAAGTCCTATAGGTTTTTGGATTTTTGGTTGATTGAAAAATGTCATGAGGCTTTTTTGTAGAACTTTTCGGGGGAGGGGGGCAGAACACTAATCAGAACTTTTGGAACTCTAAACACTTTCAAATTCAAAATTCTTGGGTATCTTTGAATTCCTGTAGGTTTTGGATTTTGGGGGGACTGAAAAATGTCATGGGACTTTTTTATAAAACTCTTTTGGGGAGAAACAAAATTCTAATCAGAACTCTTGGAACTCTAAAAATTTTTTAATAAAAAATTTTTGGTTATCTTTGCAGTTCTGTAGGTTTTTGGATTTTGGGTTGATTGAAAAATATCATGGGTCTTTTTTGTAGAACTCGTCGGGGAAGGGGGGGGGGGTAGAACTCCGATCAGAACTCTTGGAACTCTGAAAATTTCAAAAATGAAATTTTTGGATATCATCAAAGTGCTATAGATTTTTGGATTTTGAGTTGATGGAAAAAAGGCAAAAAACTTTTCGGTAGAACTCTTTGGGGGAGAAACAGAACCCACATCAGAACTTTTGGAACTCTCAAAATTTGGAAATTCGAAATTTTTGGGTATCTTTAAAGTCCTGTAGTTTTTTTGGACTTTGAGTTGATCGGAAAATGGTATAAGGCTTTTCGGTAGAACTCTTCGGGTCGGAGGGGGGGGGGGGGCAGAACCCCTGGAACTTTTGACGAAAAATTTCCTGCGATATTACAATTTTCAAAATACTGTAACTTTTGGGATTTTGAATTTTTTGAAATTTCTTTTTTGTAGAACTCTAGAACTCTTCCAACAAAAAAAAATTGCGCAACGAAAAATTGGTTTCCGAAAAGTTGGGGGACAGGCATTTTTTTTGAAAATTTTTTTTCGTTGAAATTCGCCGGAACTATTTTTGAAAATAGTCAGAAACTCTAGAGATATCCTAAATCTGTTCAGAACTTTCGAAAAAAATGCAATTTTTCGAAAGTGAGGAGAAGCGTGAAGTTAGTCCCCTATTTTGAAAAATTGATGTTTTGAGCCTTTAAACGACAGAAATATTGCTATAACCTATCAGGAACTCTAGAAATATTGAAGGGGGGCTTAAAACTCTAAATAATAAATCGATTTTTTAATAGTGTGAGGCTAACTTCACAGGGATCTATTATAATTCTCTCGAGCTCCAAGCTTCGAATTTCATTTAATTTCAATTTGAATACTTAAAGTCAAGAATGGAAAAATATTTAAAGTATTAAAAATTCTAATAATCCTGTTTATACTTTCAGAATCCAGAATCGCAATTACATCTCCTGGAGAAGGAAGCCTTGGAACCTTTGAACAATGTAAGACGGAGTTCAGTCGAGATCGCAAGGATTTATGAAAATCCAGGAACAACGTAAACGTGGCCTAAGGATCTGGTGGATTCGTAAACCCGGGGCTGTTTAATCTCTACCACGGCTGTAACTCAGAGAAGGTGCAGAAATCTTGGCTTAAGCCTCCAGGAAATAATCAAAGCAGCGATATAGTCCCAACTACAGTCTGTTCTAAGGAAGTTGAGTTCGTGACGTCCTCGATGTGTAATCACGCGCAAGCGTCTTGATTCAAACTATAGAGTAAAGGGAAAGGGATCGAGAGGAGCTGGGATTTAGAGAAAGCTAAATGGTGTGAGTGCAATGCACTGAGATTACGACTTATCTGCAGCCGAGACCAGTTTGGAAGCGAAGTTTCTGTAGCTTACGTCGCTTAAAGCGTCAGCCTGTTTAGTCTCTCGCCCCCTTCATCAAATCCTCATCTTCATCCCTTTCTCATTCGCCTAGGCTTTGGATAAATGACTGATTCCTTCGAGGGAATTACGCTCTTTCAAACTCGCTTAAGAGAGGTCATGTTACCAGGATTACTCACTGTACCTAATGCTCAAAAGATTTTTCTTGTTTATGTTAAAAAAGATCTTGATGATTATTTTTGTTTTTTATAAATCTCTATAGGCTCGTCAAACGCAACTGATAAAAAAGAAGACTCTTGTCTGACTGGGATATACTTTTGTACTTGAGGGTTGGTCTTGCCGGGACTCACTTTTTCTGCTCAGGGAACCTGTTACATTTTTAGTATTTTCCAGCATTTTAATTCTTTTATAAAAAAATAGGACAAGTATGTTAAGTACCAAATATTGTAAGGCGTTTCAATTTCTATTGAAGCTTCTGCAGAAGGTTAAGCTACAAGTAGAATTGATTAGCTGCTCTCCTTCAGAGGCTGAAAGATGTTAGTAAGATAATTTATCCAGGATAAAGGAGCTTTTGTAGTCTTGGTGGGAAAAAGTTTTGATCGGCGAATTATCGAGATGGTGATCGGGCCAAAAAGTGGTGGAGGGTGTCGCAGGACAGGGTTTGAGTTTAGGGAGGATGGGAGAGTCGAGGTGGAGGAGGCGACTGTACCAAGGTATAGGTCGGTGGTTGAGAGGATGTAGTCGCGGTGGGGTGTGTTGTAAATTACAAGAGGAGCGCCACCGAATCGCTATGGTCTTCTCTCGGTGGAGGCGCAGGAGTGTCTAGACGTATAGATAATGCCGAGTTTGTGTGAGGCAGACAAGCTAGAGGCTAGACCGCTAGACGATCCCTGGTTCAGTCAGCCAGCCACCCGACCAACCAGCCGGGCTGGGCTAGGCTAGACACATCGACCATATTCTCTCTGTCTTTGTCGCTCTCATAGGGCGACTATAACTACCGGATTTGCCTCTAGCCTTGTTCCCCAGATGCCTCTTCGTTCCATTCGGCACGGCTTGAGATGCAAATCCCCAATACATAGTAGAAAACCACATCTCTCTTGAAATGCCGCCTATGGTACCATTCTGACGTCGATTTTAATGCGTTGATTGCGACACGGATGGTGCACTAAAGCCTCGATTCGTATAAAATTAAAATTTATGTATTTTTGATACTTTTTGTAACAGAGAATTTATAAGGGAGCTCTTATGGAAACTGATTTTTTTTAGTTGTGGCGCCGAGACCATTATTTATACTCAGAACTTATTTTGGAGCAGAATTTATTTGGACTTTTCTGTGCTTAATATAAATTCAGATTTTTAAAGAAGGTTAACTTATTGTATGGTGTAGACTTTAAGTTTGAAAATTTATTTTGTAAACTGATAGGTAAGAGACTTATTGGCTTAGATCTTTTGGATAAGATGAGGTTAAAGGCTAAAGAGACGAGGTTAAATTTCGATATATGAAAGCAATTTTTATGTGTTTTGAGGTACAGTTTATTAAATTTATTTTGTAAATTAAAAAATTGATAGATAAGAGACTTATTGTCTTAGATCTTTTGGACAAAATGAGGATTTTGAATTTCGAATATATGAAAGCAATTTTTGTGTTTTCAGGAACAGAAATTGAGAATTTATCCAAAATAATTTGAAGACTTTTAAATTGAGAGAATCTGAATTAAAAGTCTTTGTAATTTGAATATTTAAAAATTTAAAGCCTTTAAACCAAGCATTCAAATTGAGATAGTTTTTAATTTAAAAATCTGAAATCTTATTCTTTCAAATTAGAATTCCTAGGTAAAAAAGCGTTTTCGATTTTGAATATTTTAAAGAAGTATTTTTTAGATAATTAATTATTACATTAGTAAAAAATAAATTTTTATAATAGGTACCTATACTAATATTAAATCAGTATTATATTATGCTTGTAATAACTACAAAAATGTATACATCTATAAATCTGAATGAAAAATGGTTTTCAAGTTTCATGTTGTATTTGAATTTCTGGTTCAATAAATAAGTTTAACAAATTTTATAGACTAATTATTTGAAAATAAGAAAAAATATTTATTTCTTCTGTAGAAATAATAAATATTTTAAGGGTCTACACCATTCTACAATTTTGTTCAGAACTTTTGAAATTCAATATTTCGAAAAGTTATCAACGGATTTAGGTTTTATTTTTCTTATTTTGTTGGGAAAAGAAAAATTCTACAAGTTTTGTATGAAAATTTTGTTTGATAAAATTAAAATTATTGACATAGTTAACTAACAAAATTTTGTGTTTTTTTGTCACTGCGGTAGAGGTTTCTCGAAAACCACTCATCCGATTTGTTTCAAATTTTTTGAGTATATTTTTAGATAGATTATCTTTCTCCGTACATGGGGATTTTTTTCATAACTTCCGGACAAAAAATTATTGAAAATTGAAAAAAATGCAAAAAAAAACAAAAAAGGCCGCCACTTTGTCAAAAAAATTCCTGTGTACGACGATAGCCAGTCTATTCGTGTTTATTAATCTTGTTCGACTTTTTATTTCAGATGATTACAGCGAGCTGTAGCTCTGCCGCAGTCCAAAAACTCAAAATTTTGTTCGTTAACTATGTCGACAATTTTGATTTTATTAAAAAATTTTCATACAAAACTTGTAGAAATTACTTTTCCCAACAAAATAAGAAGAAGAAAACCTAAATCCGTTGATAACTTTTCGAAATATTGAATTTCAAAAATTCTGAAAAAAATCCGCAAAGGTGTAGTCCCTTAAAAAAGTATTTTGTAACAAAAAATAATGAGCTTTAGCATTATTTATTATCGAAATCAATAAAACAATCAAGTATAAATGCTTAAAAAATAAGATTGACGGCGAAACTATTACTGGGACTAAGATCACGATTACTGAGACATTTACGTTATTTATATTTTTAAACAAATTTGAATTACAGTGTTAAATAAAAAAAATCCCTAGATTTTTAAAATTAATTATAGGTTAAATGATTAAAATCGCTTAATCGATTAAAATCGCAAAAATATATATTTTTGCGTTTATTGATTAGACTTCTTAATTTCTTATTGAAATTAATAGGATGGAATTGATAAATTTAAAATTACAGGGAAGCATAAAATTCAAATAATTCAAGTAAACGCATTTTGAAAATTTTTTTATAAAAGTTTGTTAGATTGGTAGGACTGATTACAGGATGTTGAGTCATTGAGTGTTGACACTCATGAGTTAGATCATGGTTGACACTGTTGACCGGTATTACCGATGTTGACTCCTTGAGAAACGGATGTCTTTTTGAGCTCCCAGTTTTTGACCAAAAAAGGTGTAATTTTCGTAAACTCTCCTTCAAATTAGTTTCAATTTTTGTGCAGGTGTCGGGCCTAGTCAATATTCTGTGATAATTTCGTGTAAAAACGTTGTATATTAGTCGTATAGTGGATTATTAATTTTCGGAAATTTGGGGACGATGCGCGAGCATAATGACGTCTGTCGACCGTTTTGGAGGGAAAAGATCATCCAGAGATTACTTGTGTCCCGTGTTTTTAACAGAAAGCCAAACAGATTTCGTTCTAAATAAAGCTAATTCTGCAGCTGAGTGATTTATGAAGATATTTTATAAACGCTAATTCCAGCTTTCTTGACTAAAACGTTTTCAATATCAGATCGAAATCACATTTCAGAATCTTCATTCTTAAACTGAAATTCCAAAATGATCACAAATGCTGACCTTTCCATTGCGGATTTTCTTCGATTTTTTTTTTTTTTGGTAAGTGGAATTCATGCAATCTTACTTTATATTATCAGCTTTTCAAATTTTGGTTTGATTTATTTTTTACAAGGTTTTATATTTAACATATTATATATAAGTGAAGTTTCAAGCTTTCCATTGGAAACAAAGTTTTGACATTTAATTGGTGGAATCTCAATTATATATTTATCGAGTCCAAAATTTATATATTCTAGGCCTATTTTTCGCTGTTGATTTTTTATAACCAATTTTACTAGGGCCCTCTATTATCCGGCAATACGCATGCCGCCATTTTGGTTCAGAAAACCTATAAGTAGACAAGGAGAAATGAATGTATGCCTTTGTAGAAATAAATGTGCGTTTGGTAGAAATGAATCTGTGTCTTTATCTATCTTATACGTTTTCTGAACCAAAATGACGCCATGCGTATTCTCGGATAATAGAGGACTTTAATTTTCCTAAATTCAGCATTTGATTTTGACTACGTTTGATTTTAAAACAAAAAATAATTATTGAAAATGATTGTTACAAACAAACCGAAACCTTTAACTTAACCTATTTTTAAACTTTTTCTAAATTTGAGACAAGACAAATAATCATTATTTTTAGATCTCAATGTACATAATACATTTAATCTGAGTCCCATTTTAAAGTATATTTGATTATCATTAGGTTATATATCATACATTATTTGATAAACAGGATTTTCAATTTTATTTTTAATAGGCTAATATTGAATGAAAATTTGTCTTCTAAAGATCATTAATTTCGTTCAGTAATGGAAAATACTTTCTTATTAACTATTCACCTATTACTATTTCTATTATTACTGTTCCATTGATGGAAATTGTGAATACAATAGGAATAAATATTTTAAATATAAGGGCGTGTGATACGTTCTGATGACACGAATTACCGACGGGGTATAAAAAATATTCGGCAATCCTATTTTTAAACAAAGATATCAAGTTTAAACTTAAGAGAATGATCGAAAATTTGATAGGGTACATCTGTTATGTGTCATTTTTTCAAAATTTTGAAAAAAGACTTATTTTGAAAAATTTTTGTTTTCAAAATTTTGAAAAAATGACACATAACAGATGTGCCCATTCATATTTCTTATCATTTTCTTAAGTTTCAACTTGATATTTTTGTTTCTTTAAAAATAGGATTGCCGAATATTTTTTACACCCTGTCGGTAATTTGTGACAGCATAACTTATCACACCCCCATAAAAATTTTATATCAATTTTAAATATAAAACAACACAAAAATTTGGTTTTGAAGTTCGTTACATGAAGGACATAAACTTTTGGAATTAAGTTACTCAATAAATTTTCTAATCAGTTTTGTTCAACACTTGATTTTACACTTACTAATTTTTCACAGAATTGTTATGAATAAGCAATTCTTTCATGGAAATGAATCAAAGTAGTTTCTAATCTTTCTGTAAGAACATCTTATTCCTGCAAATATGAACAAATATTTACAATTAGTTTCAATATTAGAGTGATTACCAAAACCAAAACTTTTTTGGACTGAGATTTAAAAAAAAAAAAAAAATAAATAAAAGCTCTAAAGTGTTTTTGTTCTTCTATCTTGTTCTTCAATTTTGTTTTTCTAGTGTAACCCAAGAGAAAGTACCAAAGTTCAAAATGAAGGGACCAAGGAACATAAAATCCACAGAATCTTGCAGGATTTTATAAAGGACTATAAAACGAGATTTAACAAAATCTCCAATAAACAGGTGTGTATTGAATTCAGAAACAGTTTTATTAATATATTCTAAAATTAAATCGTCATTTTAGTGGCGTACAAATGTTCAGAAGTTTTGACGATTTCTGAAGATATGCTAATTCACATCCTACCAGGTAGCTAATCGGCTAGGACCGCAGGTAAGCCAACCGAAAAGGTTTAAAAATTAAGAATGATTTTTTTTTTCAATGTTACATACACAGATTCAAAAGTGAGAAATTCATAATTTACGGGTTTCGACGATTTCAGATACACTCGTCTCTGAATCGAGAACCGGGCTCGGGGGTAGACGGTTCTCGATTCAAAGCTTTCGAGCGAGCAGTCT
>JBAGKK010346991.1:0-19178 GCA_037177015.1 Euceroptres primus
CGAGGCCGAAACGTCTGACTAAATGATACATTGAATTCATTTTATTGTGACCCTAAAGCCAATTTACCACCAACATCAAAACATTATTTTATATGATGTTCTTTTCAATTAATTATTACTATCTTAATCTTTCGCTTGTTGAAATGTGGCTAACGGGTTTCTTTCAAGTAATTGTGATCACTATACATATGTCTACTATTAATATGCAAAACAGTTAAGGTTGACCATTTGTTTAAAGCCTTGTTAATAACAATCACATATTAAAGTTTTTGACCCGAATTCTTGATAAAATATCTGTATGAAGCTGTTTGCAACACGATTTAGTAAAAAAAATCATTTTGATCCGCGAAAAAACATTAAGTGGAGCATTTTTTATTATATTTGTAATTACAAAAACAAAATTGTTATCTTTTACAGTAGCTAGTCGTTGAAAATTTCGTTTAGCAGTGTTTAAATTTGTTTGTCTAGACAGACAAAATATGGCTAGTAGAGAAATAACAAAATCGAATATTTATTTAGAGAAATGTTTATAACAATAGGATTTGTCATTAATTGTCAATTTTTTATAATATCTATTATTCTTATGGTAAATCTGAGCAGTTACTATTATTATTTTGTATGCTCTCCATTTTTCATGGGTTTGCCAGAGCTGCGTCTGCCTACTGAGTGGTGGTCTCCTTAAAGGCCAGGTTGGAATTTAGGAGCCAACAGTTGGACTTTAGGAGCCAATTACACTAATAGCACTTACTGCACTAACTGCAGTTATAGCACTAATAGCACCGGGCTATGCGGCAGGTGTTAAGTAAAACCGCTTTCAGGGCTGCAGCTAGTACCTATTGAATTCACAGAACTTCCAAGTGACTCTGGCACTTTGCGTGGACGTACCCCGTGGTTGAAATCACAATAGGATGAATCGTAATATTTTGCAGCTTCCAAATCCTCGTGATTTTCTGCCTCAGTTCGCTATACTTTCGGATCTTGGTTGTATAGCCTTTGGTTTTTTTTATCAAGGGGAACCGTTACGTAGATGATTTGAATGCACTGCAACTGCTTATCGAGCACCACAATTTCCGGCCTATTATGAACAATAGTGTGGTCTGTTAGAATAGTTCTGTCTGTAACTTTCGTTTTCGAGGACCGCTACTAGGACATACCTATAGAAAGGAATCCACTCCTGAATGAGTCCCAGATTCAAGGCAATTTGCTGATGAATGATCCCAGCTACATCATTGTGTCTAAGAGTATACTCTCTCTGAGCTAACCTCCTGCAGCCATCAATGATGTGCTCGATGGATTCGTTCGGATCACCACACAGCTGCCATCGATCGTCAACTTCCTCTTTCTAAGTGCAGTTTCCTGCACTTGTCCAGCCCGAGTTTCATATGGATGTCATTTGAGAACTGCAATAAGATGTAAAGTAGTTTCTGCAGTTTTTCCTTCGAGCTGGCGTACAATTTCAGGTCATCCATATGCAGAAGGTGGGTGAGATCGTATCCACCTCTTCTTTTCTTTACATTGTACCCATAGGATGTGTTGTTGAGTGTCCTGCTAAGTGGATTCGACGCTAAGCAGAATCACAGTGCACGGAATGAATCTCCCTGAAAAATTTCGGTCGTAATATTCAAGAATCTGGAAATCCTCGGCAGCCCACGATCAAAATACTTGATTCTCGTGTCCCAAAAAGACATAGCGTGACTCAAGAATTGAATCAGGCGTGGACAGATCTTGTATGTCCTGATGATTTCAAGCAAGTAATCGTGGGGCACCGAGGGAAAAGCTTGTTTGTAGTCGATGTATATCATGTGTAGATTGCGGTGATGTTTGTGCGCTTGCCTCACCGCAACACCATCGGCCGTTACCAGATCCTAGCATCCCCGCGAGTTACGACAGGAGCCATTTTTTCCTTCTGTGAGGATTTTATTGGCCTCACAGTGAGCCAATATCACCTTGTCGGATATAATTGCTGTGAGGCATTTGTAGAACGTTGGAAGACATGCTATTGGCCTAAAAGCCGATGGATTATGGGCACCTGGGCTTCTTTTGAAGCATGTACGTGATTCCCTCAGTCATGAAGGAAAGCATAAAATTTAAGTGATCAATTATGATTCGATAGCACCCATCCAAGGAGCCATACACACGCGTGAGGTATTTATACCAAAAGTTGTGCACCATATCGGGTCCAGGTGCTCGACAGTTTTTCGCCCTCCTCAACACTCTGGTGACTTCAGAGGTTATGACGTCGGTTACCTCCATTTCCAGAATGCTGGACATGCGTTATTTTCGAGGTTAAGCCATGGTGCTTCCAAGTTGTTCTTGTTATATTTTCCCCGGACAGCCTCCCAGTAATTAGCCATGTCTTCCACATCTAAAACTTGGAACGTCTGATCTTGTCCTTAGGCTTTACCAATTTTACTGTAGAACCGTTTCTCGTCTGCCTTAAAAGCCTTGCTCTGCTCTTTTCTGGCATTAGACTTTTTGTATCTGCTCAACCGCGCAGTTAGGACAGCTAGCCTCTGCCGAAAGGCGTCACTTACTTCGTCCAAAGTCGAATGGGATGCCCCATATTCAACGTTTTGGGAACGAAGGATGTCCGCTACGCCACGGGTCAGCCTCTGGGCTCTGTTGCCTTTTCTATATTGAGTCAACCTGCCCAGTTTGCATCTTACTTTGCTGACCTCGTTTTCGATTCTTTGCATCCATGCTTGCCCTTCCGTGTGGCGCTGTTGATGCCTTGAGGTTTTGTTCTTAACTCTAAAGTCCTAACTGCTGCAACCGCTGCACATTAAACAAGAGTCTGTACCTGCGTGATGGGTAGATCTTCATGCAGGTATAGCGGCAAAACTTTTGTGTTCAGAGGGTATACTTGCATCCTCATGGTCTCTATTTGAACCTTAGACAGTAATCTGTGAACAAAAATAAAGCGTATTTGGCCTACTACATGTTGTTTGTTCACCCTTTCGAAGGTGTTCTCGTCTTATTGGTCCACTACTCTTCTCGGCTTGAAAGTAGGCGCGAAGAACATATTCATTCATTTCTTTCTATCCATTTCATCCTACATCTGGGTTGCAGAATATCCTCCTGTTCCTGTTGTTCATTTGCTTTAGTGGCCCTAACCTTAGGTCTTATTCGGTTGATATGCCTCTTAGAGAGGAGATTGTTAGACTCAATGTATTTGAGTCTCCGATGAGGGTCTATCTTCGTAACTGCTGTCATTTCTGGATGCAATGCCATGAATTTTCGACGGAAGACCATTTCTCTTTCCGTCGGGTCTGTTGACCCTTGGACTTCGAAGTGGCAGAGTATTACTGCCTCGTCATATTTAGATAACCAATTGATGCGCTGCTGTGGCATTCCTGTGGAAGTAGTCGGCTGTGGGCCCCCAGCCGAAACATTTGTTATTATTTTTATTATTATTATTATTATTATTATTATTATACCATTAAGCCACATCCCTTTCGCGGTAAGCTCTAACTCATCCGGTTCTAGCCCAGCTAACACGTTACTGCCTTTGATCGTTCCTCAGTGATCACTTGTTTTAAGTGAAATATTTACTAGAATGTTACTGTTTTATCAGATAACAACGATGTTACAAGCGTAGCGGGTAACCTCATATGGTAAAATTATCTCGCCGGAGTAGTCACATTCTAATAACAACGGTCAGTGAAAGGCAGCACTACCGTGTGATTACTTTGAATGGGAAATAAGTTGTCAATAGTTCACCACCACCAGGGAAGTCACAAGTGACAAGTTTCTTTGAGCTTGTTACCTGCATGTGACTACTCGGACTAGTAACTGTGTTAGCTGCGAGGCTTGTCATGTTACTAAGGATTAAGTATTGAGTAGATATTTATAAGGTGGGGAAGGGAGTGTGTCAGGGGGTATAGATTTTAGATCGATCAGGGAGTCGTATGTTTGTCCCGCAACACCGCTCCGACCCGGGTTGTATATCAATCTCTCTCGCAATCACCCCAGGTGAAAAGTCTCACGAAGTCTTCATACATTACACTAACCACACAAACACATTAGACAGAGGCACACAGACTGCCTAATAAGACAGTAGGCAGTTCCTTACACAAATTAACCCCGAGCCTTAGTCACTAAGCAAGACCTGGGCTCTTTAGTGTCCAAAGAACTTTCGTTTCAGGCATCCATCACACTACTGCTATTCTTTGCCATATACTTCCTATAAACAATTTTTCGCCATGCATCTCTGTCCTGACATACATCTTTTGCTTCTTTTATGTCCATGCACTTTTTCATACAAGCTTTTCTATTTCTTTGAGTTCTTATATCCTTTCGTTTTACAGTCTCGCTCACATACTGACTCCATTCCTACCTTGGTTTACCCCTGGGTACGTACTATGTAACCACTCACTTTACCTAAATATACTTGCTTTGTTAAACGTCATTCATCGACCAAACCATCTCAACAAATTTCTTTTACTCACATCCATCAGTGTTTCCTGCACACAACATTCTTTAAGAATCCACTCATTACTAACTTTATCCATTAACGTTTTACCGCAAATGTTCCTTAGGAATCGCATACCAACCGCGTTCATCTTCCCATGTTATTCTCGCTTTGTTCGTGATATTTTTACTTCTATTAATGGCTCTTACATGATCTTCCTACTCTCGTTCACACGTCTCAATATCGGTCAGAAAATAACATTTTCTTAGGTTCAGAAGTACAGTCAATTAATTGTGCATAAAATTTGTTAATAACAATTAGGTAGAGCGCTTAGCAGGTTATTGGAAATAGTGCAATTAATACTTTGAAGTTTTCGTAACCTGGGCGCCTTAAAAAGCTGTCGATATAGCATTTTTGCCACCCAGGCTAAGATTCTAACTAGCCCGTCCAAGGAAAGAAAAAAATCTTTACTAAAAGGTTTTAAATTAATGTCGAAATATTGACATACCTTCTGGAATTTTACCAAAAGGAAAACCCCAAAATATCCGTTCAAGTACTCCAAAATAGGCTCATAAACGTTCCACATTTTTCTCACATGCTTTTCAGGTACGGTAGTGAAAATTACATTATTTGAAAGTACGTATGTTATCAGACAATGGAATAGCATTGTGCGTTTAATTTCAGAAAATACCAATCCTATGTTACACGAATGAGGGAAGAGAGAATATAGAACGAGAAGAATTGTAACAGAAGAGAATATAGAGAGCGAGGAAGAATGAAGGAGGCTGAAGAGAAAGAAAAAAGAGTTGCTGTGAGAGTGAAGTCGAGAGAGAGTCGACTGCCACGGTTCATTTTTTCAGCAATAGCTCTGTCCTTTTCGTACTCATAAGCACGCCTCACGAATACTTTCATTGCTTCACCGCGACAATTATTCACACAGGCATGATACCGTATGAAAATTTGAATGAACACCACCGCGCTTCTTAGTGATGCAACCTAAGGTCAACATTACTCTTCCCTTTCCCCTCAAGTTATCCCTACAGACTCCGCGGCCATCGCTGTTTCTACTACAGCTGATTCTCAACAACAACAAATCCACGTGCTACCTTGGTTTCTTTCTAGCGCTCACTTTAGAACTTTATTATTATCCTAACTATTTATGATTGCGGATTTAAAACTAAAACCGCTTTTAATAACTCTCAAGTGGTTTTAGTAATTATAATTAAGTTGGAATTATTGATTGACCCATGAAAAGTCTCTTCTGATGATAATCTCATTACCTACCCAAATGATAATTCAGAATTCTTCTAAACATTGAACTTGAAATACAAGAACATCTGGCATGTAATGCGTATACTGTGAAAGGGGATCAATTCTCGATCTCTCTTGGTGGTCAGAGTAACCGACCGGCAATCGGAAGACCAGGGTTCGATTCCCAGCGGAGCGAATAAGAATCTTTTTTCACAGTATAAAATTAATTTTCAAATCTTAAAAACTAATAAAAGTAAATCAAAGGATTTTTTGAAAAACATATATTTATCCAGATAAAGAATTGAAGTATAGATTTTGATGAATCCCACATACACTTATTAGCTAGATATGGAGGAATAAATTAATTTAATTAAGAAAATGTCTGTTTTTGTGAAGTACGGAGAGGAAACGTGGCAACGCTGTAAACAGCTGTAAAGAAAGTAGATACTTTTCTGTCAGTGAATGTGGGTAGAATCTGTAATACCGTTGTATCTCAGCCAATCACAGAATTTTCAGCTGTCCACTAAACTAATCGACAATGCTACCAACGCTTGAAAAAAATAAAAACCAGGCTGCGATGTTGCTACGTTAATTAGTCAATTTTAAAAAGGAAAAATTTAATTATTATCACTAATAAAATTTAAATATGAAATAATTTGATATATAGCGGCTTCTTAAATGCTTTGGGATTATATTTACTCCATATTAACACATAAATCGCAATTTAAACTTTAGTGATTTCTTTGCTGTCAGGTTAAGTAGTCGTACACTCAATGTAAAAAATTCTGAGTTTTGTTACCGAAAAACATCAATTTTTACGTTAAATCTTATTTTAAATGGAAAATCATACTTTCGGAGTATCAATTACTTATTGATCTTGCAATTTTTCATGTTAAACATACACTACGTTCTCTACATTAGTAAATATGCATTTTTACTAAACAGCATTAACTTTTTGTCCCGATTCAATGGATTCCTCCTTAAGGAATCCATGGAAGTTCTTACATGGGATCTTATGTAGGCGTTTTCAGTAGGGTAACTCGTGCTCTGTCCGTATACCGCTCCAATTCACGTTCACTCCGTAAATCACTATACGATACATTGATTCTCTTTACAGTTGGAGAGCAGTACAGGCAACTTTCCCCTACCACTTCAAAGGGGAAAGTTGCCTAAGACGGGCCCTCTTCTATATTTTCCGAAAATGTTCGATTTTAAGTAACTTCAAAATCAAAAGTAGTGATGCACAACGATCAAAATAGCGAGAACTACCAATGTACGAGAAAGACGCTCGTTTTTTTAAAACAAATTCTTGTCTCACTTCGTATTGTTAAAGCGATCATCTCGCATCATACGAGATTGATCGATCATTTCATTTTATAATAATAATAATAATTAATTTAAATACATCGTGTGAAGTTAAATTAGAGGTATTCGATAAAAAGTATTTTATTGTGACAATCTGTAATTTAACTGCTTTCTAAATTGTTCCTATGGAGAATGAGCTCTTAATTGTCTTAATTTTTTAAATATGTGTTTCAAAATTATTACCAATAAAAATATAATTAAATATTGAGTCACACTAAAAAATTAATATATTTGTCAGACTAGGATTTTAACTTAATATTATATCAGATTGGCATCAAATTCATGAAATGGGAACAAAAAATAATTTAATTTTCAATTTTAATATTTTAATTTTTATGAACAATTTGATTTAATTTTGTTTAACTATTATAATAGATAAAGTGAAAGTGATTGTCATAATTTTTAATAATCTGTCTATATTCTCTAAAAGTAGACACGTATAATAAAAATACAACAGAAGCATGTATTAAAGTTATTAAATGTATTTTTATATAAAACGGGTTAAACTAAGTATTAATCAATGACTTTATCTTAGGCGTTAAAAAGGACGATACCCATGAATTAATAAGAACCATTAAGCATTGTATCGATTTGTCATTTAGTTGATCCCTATGCTTCCTAATCGTCAGGGAACTTCTTGAAAAAAGACGTTCTGCTGAAACGGATGTTGCTGGAATAGCTAGATAGTCCCATGCCATTCGAGATAGATTCGGATATTGCTTTTCATGTTGTTTCCACCACTGCAAGATGTTGGTGGTTTTAACTGCTTGTTCTTCTAACACATACAAATTAATTTCACGTTGCCAATCATTATCTAGTACTGCAGTCGTTGTTCTCATAGTAGTACTAGCAGTAGAAGCAGCAACAGAAAGCTCATTTTCTTTGTACAATGAAAATAAATCCAGAACTTCGTCCGTATTTGCATCATCTGAAGTGTCTTGATCTGAGGTTTCAACAACAATTGGAGCTTCCTAATTTTTTTAAAATTTAGGATTTTAAAATATTATTGATCTTTTATAATTTTACAATTTACTTGAATGGATTTTTCTTACAGGACAAGCATTAAAGGGAGTCTGCAAGAGGACCATTTGTTAAGAAAAATTCATTCGAATTATTAGTTTACGAATTAACTTGCTAAAAATATTTGGTCGCGTGAACACCTGGGTATTAAATATTTCTCTTTAAGTAATATATTATTTTATGCCTAATAACTTTCTAAGACTTACCTTTTGGTTAGGTGGTGTATAGTACTGTGATCTAAAGATGAACTTAAATTTTTTGGAGTTGCCTCTTTCATTTCTTTTCCCCATGTAGTCAAGTCAAACGTCTCTATTTTATGCCTTGGATCTAGGGTTAGCACGATACAATAGATCCAATTGCTCTTGTTGCAGTGCTTAACCATGATAGTCCATCCTACTTGTAAAGCTATCAGCATATTTTCTTCAACTGGGCTTCTAACTTTTTCCTGCAATATTTGGATCGACTTTTCTACTTTATCTAAGATCATGTTGAAACCAATGACCACCAAGTTCAGAGTAGGATACTTTTCTCCACACAAAGCAGTTGACAGGATTTTAAAGTGACGCAAATACTTATGTATTTCTCGTCGAAGTAACCTTTCGTAGTCAGAGATGATTAGATTATTCAGAGCTTTGTTATTTTTGCAGAGCAAAACTATTGGTTGTTGCATTTTTGTCCCCAAATTGATCATATCGCAAGTTGAATACCATCTAGTTGAGACATCGATGTTAAGCGATAACATTTAGATTTCGCAAACGTCGCAGCTACTTTGCAGTTTATTTCTCCATTGTTCCAAATTTTGTAAGAGTTTGAAGAGGTTTCTTAGTTCTGCAAGTGATGAACGAATGACCATTGTTTCAATGTCTGATAAAATATGTGAAGGAGCGAAATCGACAACAAGAGAGTGTAATTCCCAGTCATCATCGGTGAAATGATAGGTAATACCATTGTACCCTCAATGTTCGATTGAAAACCAGCCATCTATGTGGAATGAAATCTTAGACGTGTTGTTTTGAGAAATTGCCATCGCAATTTTTTGCATTGCAAATTGGTACCTTTTTGTCCACGCTTCGAACATTGCATTTTTCGAAATTGAGTTTAATTCAAGAAGAAATTTAAGCTTCTAAGCTCTCTTCGAATGTAGAATTTCTCGAAATTTAAATTGTTCAATTGGTTTTGGAATTAAGTCCATCTAAAATGCAAGTCGAATTTGAAAAATTAGAATTTTTATTATTCAAATTTTTCAAATTCGATTTTCATTTCAGATGCATTTAATTTCAAAACCAACTGAATAATTTCAGTTTTGAGAGATCCTACATGCGAAGAGAGCTTAGAAGCTTAAATTTCTTTATGAAATAAACTCAATTTCGAAAAATTCAATGTTCTACGCGTGGCCAAAAAGATATCAATTTACATTGAAAATTCGATCTGGCCGAATTTCAATTTACAATAAATCATGCCATTATAGTTTTTCCATCAATTTTTTTATCAACTCTTTTAATATTTCAAAATTAATTATTTTCATAATTTTTTTCTATAATATTATTTGTCCTAAAATAAGTTTCCTATATTTGCAAAAAATGAGAGGAAAATCTTTTTGCTTATAATAATTATTATATAATATATTTTCGTGTGGGTTAAACTCCAAATTAAGGATTATTATAAATTTTAATGATAAACGCACAACTTTTTAACTAAGTATAAGGAATATTATTATCATTTTAATTCCACATTCGAGTAATATTATGTTAATATAAATAATTCTAACTAAGAATTGAAAATAAAGTCTAATAGGAAAATTTTTTATTACGTAAAATTTCCTAAAAGGATATTAATATAAATAAATTGAAATTACTATTGTCTCTTCTGAAGGATAGGTTTTTTTCAAATTCCTTTGGATGAATCTTTTGTAGATGCCGTTTTAAACCGGTGGTGTTGTTGCCTGTCATTTTTATATATTTTTCGTTTGATGAATCGTCTAAAAGGCACAGTTTACATGTCGCTATTTTATTTTATTTGAGTCTAAAAATAAATCGAATGAATCTTGTAAACTTTTCCCATTGTGTTTTCTTCATTTAGATTTCGAGTGGATGAGCGCAGTGATTTCTTTTTGATAATTGTGAGGATTATCACTGTTTACAATTAAAATTAAAAACGAATATATTAATTAAGAAAGGGGTAGACATTATATAATTGTAATGTATAATTTAAAAAAAATATAATTTATTTTAAAGAAAAATATCAAGAGTAGATATATTCATAAGATTAAAATTAAAATACTTTGAAGATTCTTCATGTGAGCCCTCATGGACGTGATCAGCTGCTGCAGATCTTTTTCCAGTTTTGCGAATTTCCCTTCCGCAATCGTTCGATGTCATTTTGACACTGTTGACACTAACCTGTCATCTTACATCTAACGAGAAATTGTTCGATTTTTGAGACGAAATGAAATGAAAAAAGACAAATGAATATTAGAGATACTCGTTTCGGAAATTAGCTCGTTATACGAACAAAATCCAGCGAGACAGACGATCATCTCGCATCGTTATGCGCTACTAATCAAAAGCGATTACTAATATCATAATTTTATTTTCGCTTTACAAAGTTCATACGCCTCAATGTTAAAAAAATATTTAAAAGGCAATAAATTTCAATGTTGAAAAAAATATTTATTAAAATAAGGTAGTGGTGTTGACCAGGATAACTCAATAGAAGAGGGAAAATATTTATATAAGTGTTCAATACTGCTCATCAATTTAATATGTAGTTTAGAAAGAGATCCCTTTCAAAAACATATTATATGACGTTTCGACTGTGCATCGACAGTTCTCTTTAGATAGCAAAAGTGGAAACCATGTGAAAAAACTGTACAAAAAACAAGTGCAACTCAAAAACTGTAGAAAATATATAAAAACAAAATGTAACAATTAATTCCAAACAAGTTATTTACAAAGATATTAAAATAACAATTACCTGGATATCGAGTAAAATTGAGATATAAAATATAATTTCAATTGAGCAGAATGATAAAAAACTGTTTAAAACTAATTTTGACTCCGTCTACTGGACGGACTTGTATAAATTTCGATAAATTTGTTGGAAATATAAAAAACGAGTGAAAACACAAGCCGTCCAGCAGACGGAATGTAAAAAGTACAAAACACATGCAATCATCTTTTTCTTTCACCAATCATATTTTATCAAAAACCTGTATATATTACGTCATGCGTAGCGATACACTCAGTATACCTGCTTTTTCGTTTTGTAATTACCTTGTTTTATATATTGCATGTGTTTTGTACTTTTTTCATTCCGTCTGCTGACTGGCTTGTGTTTTCACTCGTTTTTTATATTTCCAACAATTTTATCAAAATTTATACAAGTCCGTCCAGTATACGGAGTCAAAATTAGTTTTAAAGTTTTTTATCATTCTGCCAAATTGAAATTATATTTTATATCTCTCAATTTTACTCAATATCCAGGTAATTGTTATATTATTATCTTTGTTAATAATTTGTTTCAAATTAATTGTTTCATTCTGTTTTTATGTATTTTCTACAGTTTTTGAGTTGTAATTGTTTTTGTACAGTTTTTCCACATAGTTCCCACTTTTGTTATGTGAAGAGGACTGTCTATGCACAGTCGAAACGTTATATAATATGTCTCTGAAAGGGATCTCTTTCTAAACCCCATATTGAATTGATGACCAGTATTCAACACCTGTATAATTAGTTTCCAACTTCAAAAAATATTTATTTTTCCCTTCTTAGGCAACCCAGTATCCTGAGACGGGTATCTTTTAAAAACCATAAAAAATGATGCCATTGATTTATAATTTTATAAAATTTTATTTAAAAATTTAAAATTTTTATTTATTTTGTAATATTTTATAAAAGTCATAAATTTTTTTCGTAGCGTATTGTTTAAACATACTCTGTACATTTTTTCCAGCTTATTTATGCAAAATACATTACAAAACGTACAATAGACGTTAAATAAGGTCATAGAGAAAACGAGTATTAACAAAGATCAAGAACTTAATATTTATAAAAAGTTATAAAATTAAAAATATTATTTATCGTAGATCAAGAATTTACTTATATAAAGTAAATAAACAACATATTTTTAAAAATTGCTTGTTCATGATCAAAAAGCAATAAAGAGGTTAGGAAAGGTATTAATTATGGCGGAAAATTTAAGTATCTGACGTATTTTCTATGTGCCGTTGATAGATAGATAAAACAGATTACACTTTTATCGGCAGTTTTCTAGCCTAACCGGGGCCCGTATTAGGAATTTCGCATGTTCAAAATTTGAAAAATATTTTTATTAAAAAGCATAAAAATTAATAAAACGTAAGTAACAATTGCGAAGTTTACAAAATTATCTATAAAAAAATAACTTAGTCCTTCAAATCATTAGAAGTTATTAAATCACAACTTCTAGAACAGGTAAGAGTTCGTTCTCTAATGTACAAAAATAATTTTTCCTTAATGTTTCCGTTAATTTACTTCCAGTGCAGAAAAAAACACTTTCAAAATAACTAGAATTCTGCTGAGCATGTATCTTCATACGAAAGTGATGAATATAATGTTTTTATACAAAAATATCAAGGATGGCCCGTTTTAGGAGGCAGCCCGTCTTAGGCAATTTTCCCCTACACGGGCACACCAGGAGTTGGAGCGATTTGCAGTGGAGTCGTCGAAATTTTATGTTGCCTCTACAAAAATGAACTAAATATCTTTATAAGTCTCGAGAATATTGCGGTTGGAAAAAAATGAGCCTCAAAATTCAAAGCCCGGTAACTCCTTGAATTTAAAATTTTTTTTTAAAATCCTTTGACCCAAAAACTTCCTTTACATAACGCTAAAATTTAATCAAATTTTATTAGAATCAAAGGATCCTCGACCAACTCTGATATATTTGAGTAATGTAAACCCAAAAATCTTGCTGATTATCAATTATACATTATAAATTTCTGTGACAGGCAATATTTAGAAGTTTCTGCAATTTCGTTCAGCTATATTGGATCCGACATTTTGATTTTTATATTTTGACTTCAGATTTGCAATCAGAGATCCAAAAAACCTCTCACAGGTGCATTTAAAAAATATCGCATTTGTGGAAAAAAACATACTTGAAAAGTTAATATGTATATTAATATGTAATTCGTATCCCAGGACTTCTGAGTCCACTGCTCGTTTTTTTAGTTCCTGGAACGCTTTTTCTTCAGCAGGTTTCCAATTAAAACGTGCGTCATTTGCAGTCAGTTTTCGCAGTGGCTCAGTGAGAGTTGCGAATTCCGGTATGTACTGAGCTAAAAATTTCGTCAATCCTAGGAAGCTCCTTACTTCCTTTACATTCTCAGATGTTCGGGATTCCAACATTTTCTTTCGGATGTCTTTCGATGGTCTAATTCTTTCCGAAGAAACGTGGTGCCCCAGAACTACTAGTTCCTGAACTCCAAATCGCACTTTTCTGGATTTAGAGTTAATCCTTTCTCTTGATAAATTTGAAGCACTTTTCTTAGTTTTTAGTCGTGTTCTTCCTGCTCCTTTCCGAATATTATAACGTCATTTAAATAATGACAGACTCCCTCGCATCCTTGTAAAATCTGTCTCATGATCCCGTGGTAGATTTGTGGTGCACAATTTATTCCGAACAGTATTTTATTACTGAACAAAGATCTCTTCGTCTTCTAGACTTTTCCCCACTTTTCAGATCTCCTTTTCCCGATCAAGTGAAATGCGTATTGTCACTATCACTGTCCTATTTGTTTTTCACACTTTTTCCCTTTTGCCCGAGACTTGTTTTTACACATAGACTAGTGATGTCCAATCAAACCACATTTTTCGCACTTTTTGTCTCTTTCAGGGCACTCTTTGTCTCTAGCGAAATGTCCCGAGTATCACTATGACTGTTCTATTTGTTTTACATACTTTTTCCCTTTTTCCCGAGACTTAGTTTCACATAGACTAGTGATGTCCAGTCAAACCACATTTTACGCACTTTTTATCTCTTTCAGGGCACTCTTTGTCTCTAGCGAAATGTCCCGAATATCCACATCTAAAACGAACCGAGTTATCTAACTTCACATTATTGAATTAACTCCACATCTGATTTTGCTTTTTTTTTCTTTGTCCGAATTCTTGGCACTTTTATCTTTTTGTCACTGGAGTTTTTCTTTCCATCACATCAGCTTGAAATTGTGTGCTTTCGAAAAGTCTTACAACAGAATCAGCGAATTCCTTTTCTCCAGTAGTCTCCATCGAAGTTTCTGTGAGTAGTATTTTTCAATCAGCTGATCGCGTATCATGCTGTCTTCTATAGTAGTAAAATTTCAATTTTTTGCTTGTTGACGTGATCTGATACGATATCGATACGATATTGACGATATCTGAAATTTTTTATTTTAGAATTTAGAAAAAAATTCAAAACGTTACATGTTTCGAGATCTTATTTATCTCTATTGAACCGCGAAAAGAGCAGGTGGAAAGAAGCAACTACTTGGGAGAAAAAAATTATCAAATATCGATTTCGAGGATGACATTGAACTACGCACTACGCGACTAATGGTGATTACGCACCTATGCACTGCTTTTTTCCCCTAACTCACTTCCAAATCGAACAAAACCATAATCTTCTACAGGGACATGAGATATGATAAAATAATAATTAACTTAAGCCAGTAAAAGGAATTCCCGACATTTGGCACTTACGCCCTTATTCCCGACGAACCTTCAACTCTGTTCTAAGTGTTAATTACCGGAAGACTTGCACCAATAAAGGATGCAACTATGTTCCAACTGTCCATGATAATTACTTGCACCACTCTCGGAAAAGAACTATGTTCTAAGTGTTACCGATAATAACTTGCATCAATTAAGGAAAGAACGAAGGGTTTACCGATAAATACTCGCGTACTGAAGGGCCCGCTCACGAAGAAGTTGACAGAATAATAGTTGAGAACTAAAGACGACTACCAGGGATGAAACTGGGGCTTATATACTAATTAATAGGCAAGAGTGGGAATCATTAAAACTAAACGTTAAACATCACGTTCATCAACTGCCCATTTGAACTTCAACTTTTCGGCCGCCAAATCGTCAAACATCATGATCGCAGAAAAACAGTCGAACCTCAAGTTTGTTAAAAAATAAATTGAACTTCCATAATATGTACTCATTCATATGATATATATTTTGTATCCATTCAACATATCTTAGTTGCCTTATCCATAAGATTGCCTATGGACAAGCTCTCGCAAACGCGATAAGCAGTAAACTGTTATACCAATTCATTACTGACATAGATTGCCTTCTATTAGGCGTTAGTCTAATTGTAAATTAATATAACAACTAAAACTTTATTTTCACTTATTTTATAAGTAGAAATAATTAAATTTATGTAACCAGGATGTAACAACCATCGCAGATTGTTGCAGATCCCAATGTTCCTGAGCTCTTTGTTTATCATGGTTTTTATTTGTTTTGTACGATATTCATTTGTTTTTTTGTCGTTAACGATTAGAAGATTTGACTTTTATTGATCTTGTTTAGAGACATCCTACCATCAGTCAAAGTATGTATTTGTTTATTAAATTTGTTTAAAAACTGTGCAATTGTTGTCCAACAGTCAAGTTTTTCAGCAAGGAACCATTGTTAAGGTCCTTTTTGTTCATTTTGCTGAAAAAACTAAATCTATCTACTACAAAATGGTTAAATTATGAATTTGTTAATTAAACTTGTTTCAATAATAAATTATTGTTGACTAAAATCAAAATGGTACAGCGAAAGTCAATCGGCATGCAATTTGACGTTGATTTGGATGAAAAAACAAAATCCGTTTACTGAAAAATGATCTAATTATGTATTTGCGAAATAAATTTGCTTTAATAATAATGTATAATCGTTTTCTAACAGCAAAGTATTACATCGGAGTACTATTAGCAAGATACTTGTAGCTGATTCTGCTAAAAGAACGAAATCTGTATATTGAAAAATGACTGAATTACGTATGTGTTTATAAATTTGTTATTCACAATTGAGAATTGATGTTGAGAATTGAGGAACTTCTCTCTATATAAAGTAAATATTATTTGACATCCATTTCTGCCCAAAAATATACGTTTAAAACATCTATGTAAGTGTCGTGAATTCTGCAGACACTACTTTTGTCCACTAATTTGTTTACAACAATTCGAAAACATATTCCATATATCTGACGCTGATGGACGTCACTTCTAAAGAGTTTCTGCTTTGATTATAATAATTTTCGACTAAATAAAAAATTTGTTGACTAAATTGCAGCTATTGAAAATTGAAAAAATAAAAATTGTTTCTTACGTTCTCATCATATGAGAAGGTATTGGTTTTATGTGAAAATTGACTTTGCCAATTTTCATCAAATCTCCACGTTTTGAGACTACCTGAGTTAAAAAAAACGGTTTTACGCCGGTGTCAGTCTGTCCGTCTGTCGTCTTTCATCTGTCATTTGTCGTCTGTCAACAGTTAACACGATAACTTTCGGAAGAATTATCGGATTGGAATGTGCTTGAAATGAGAAGGTATTGGTTTTATGTGAAAATTGACTTTGCCAATTTTCAGCAAATCTCCACGTTTTGAGACTACCTGAGTTAAAAAAAACGGTTTTACGCCGGTGTCAGTCTGTCCGTCTGTCGTCTTTCATCCGTCATTTGTCGTCTGTCAACAGTTAACACGATAACTTTCGAAAGAATTATCGGATTGAAATGTGCTGAAATAAGGCATGAAAAAAGACCTAGGGGTGGTTTTTAAAAGAAATTCAAGATAAATGTCAGAGATGACGATTTTCAAGGTATCAAAGTCCGAAAAAATTTAAAATTGCATTGCTGACTATTGGCATCACTTCCGACAACCCTCTTGAGGCACAAATATTATCCACAAGTTTTCAAGTTTAACCTTGGGATGGTTTTAAAAAGATATTGCAGATAAATGTTGAAAATGACAATTTTCAATGTATCAAAGTCCCCAAAAAATTTTTAATTGCATTTTTTACTATTGGGATTATATCTCTTAACCTTCTTGAGGCACCCCTATTATTCAAAAGTTTTCAAATTAGACCTAGGGGTGGTTTCAAAAAGAATTTCCAGATAAATGTCAAAAATGACAATTTTCAAACTATCAAAGACCCCAAAAAATTCTAAATTGCATTTATGACTATCGGCATCACTTTCAACAACCCTCCTGATGCACCCCTATTACCCAGAAGTTTTTAAATTAGACCTATTGGTCGTTTCAAAAAGAATTTCCAGCTATATGTCAAAAATGAGAATATTTAAAGTATCCAAGACCCCAAAAAATTTAAATTGCATTTCAGACTATTGGCATCACTTTTAATTTCAAAACTTGTAGATTATAAAGGTGCATCAGGACGCTTGTCGGAAGTGATGCCAATAGTCAGAAATGCAATTTAAAATTTTTAGGGGTCTCTGATACTTTGAAAATTGTCATTTTTGACATTTATCTGAAAATTCTTTTTGAAACCACCCTTAGGTCTAATTTGAAATTCTGTGGATAATAGGGGTGGCTCAGGAAGGTTTTTTGAAGTGATGCCAATAGTCATAAATGCAATTTAAAATTTTTTTGGGTCTTTAATACTTTAAAAATTCTCATTTTTGACATTTATCTGGAATTTCCTTTTGAAACCACCCCTAGGTCTAATTTGAAAACTTGTGGATAATGCATCAGTAGGGTTGTCGGAAGGGATGCCAATAGTCAGAAAGCAATTTGAAATTTTTTGCGGTCTTTGATACTTTGAAAATTCTCATTTTTTACCTTTATCTGGAATTTCCTTTTAAAACTACCACTAGGTCTAATTTGAAAACCTGTGGGTAATAGGGGTGCATCAGTAGGGTTGTCGGAAGGGATGCCAATAGTCAGAAAGCAATTTAAAGTTTTGTGGGGTCTTTGATACTTGGAAAATTGTCATTTTTGACATTTATCTGGAAATTCTTTTTGAACCCTCCCCTAGCTCTAATTTGAAAACTTGTAGATAATAGGGGTGCATCAGGAGGGTTGTCGGAAGTGGTGCTTATAGTCATAAATGCAATTTAAAAATTTTTTGGGCCTTTAATACTTTGAAAATTCTCATTTTTGACATTTATCTGGACATTTTTTTTTAAACCACCCCTAGGTCTAATTTGAAATTCTATGGATAATAGGGGTGGCTCAGGAAGGTTTTCTGAAGTGATGTCAATATTAGGGAATGCAATTTAAAATTTTTTGAGGAGCTGGATACTTTAAAAATTGTCTTTTTTGACATTTATCTGGAAATTCTTTTTAAAACCACCCCTAGGTCTAATTGGCAAACTTGTAGATAATAAGAGTGCATCAGGAGGGTTGTCGAAAGTGATGCCAATCGTTTGAAATACAATTTTAAATTTTTTGGGGACTTTGATACTTTGAAAATTGTCATTTTTGACATTTATCTTTAAATTCTTTTTGAAACCACCCCTAGGTCTAATTTGAAAACTTGAGGATAGTAGTGGAAAAGGGTGGAAAATAATAGAGTCCTTCAGGAAGGTTGTCTGAAGTTATATCAATAGTCGGAAATGGACTTTTGTAAGGAACATTTCTTTCTCTGATTTCTGGTTTTAGATAATTGGCCTAGTTTTGTTAAAGTGGTTCGAAGTTCACTCTGTAACTCGAAAACTGTCCATTTTTTTACTTTTTGGCTATTGACTTTTTCAATCAGGACGGTAAGAGCTACAATTTTATAAAGTTTAATCAAAATCGACTGGGAGCCATTTTGTGTACATTTTGTGCCTGGTCCTTTTTAAATTTGTTTCAAAACGCAGATTAGTACCAGCCTTGTACATGGTTTTCAGTGAAATTATCCATAAAAATTAAATCCTCTAGATTTTTGTCTTCCAAAACCTAAAACTTGTCAAAAAATACCACTTTCAAACCCGTGTATTTACGAATATGTAACGTGGAACGAAGAGATTAGCATTACGACCTTAAAATCGATTTTCAGATTTTTATTGATTCTGAATAATGAAGATTGCCCCTATCGAATAAAAAAATCTCCATTGCTCCACGATCAAAATTGAATTTTCTGGAGCTCAAAGTTGTAAAACGGCCCCTTTGTT